>CM040934.1:47808025-47850525 GCA_023029165.1 Gobiocypris rarus
GAGAAAACATGCAGAAGAATAGAAGAGTTCATATATAATGATGACAACCTAACCTTGGGTGAGCCTGAAGTACTAAGGGACTTATTACTGTGGGAGCGATCATTATCCGTGGATTTTAACATCCACTGAAGAAGACATTCAACAAGACACTCCAAGGTGGAAACTGTGCTATGAGAAGTTTAATATCAGACTGGAAAGAGCATACAGTGAAGAAATACACGGACATACTGATAGCAGGAAAAACATCAACTCAGACGTCGGAGAAACCCATGGTGTTTTTATGGCTTTCAAAAGTTCCTCTGTTATGAAACAGGATATCGCTAATAAATCAGCAGAGGCATTTGAGAGAAAGTCTTCCCAGATTTAAAGAAATGCAAATAAAGCAGGAATGGGAAAAAC
This sequence comes from Gobiocypris rarus, assembly GCA_023029165.1. Classification (NCBI taxonomy): domain Eukaryota; kingdom Metazoa; phylum Chordata; class Actinopteri; order Cypriniformes; family Gobionidae; genus Gobiocypris; species Gobiocypris rarus. Next base: position 47,808,425 of record CM040934.1, read on the forward strand.
CTAATTTGATAATCCTATAACCAGGCTTTAACAATGGAGGAACTTTTGAAAGCCTCCAATGACAAAACTCACTACCAGAGAAACATTTACCCTGTATCCGGGATTCTACTGGGAAATCTCAACAACATCTGGAAATCAGGAGAATTACCATATTACTGGAAAGAGGCAATACCTACACCTGGGATGGACTATCGTCCACTAACCAGTTGTTTATGCAAAACCATGGAAAGAATGACCGGCTGGTGTGGATCCTGGGATACCAGTGTGGATTTAGACGAGGAAAAGGTACTCTTGATCACTTTATAAGATTATAATCTTCTGTACGAGATGGTTTTATTAGAAAAGAGCATGTAGCAGCTGTATTTTTAGAAGAAGCTCATGTGGAGGTATGGTATTTTAAAGGATCTTTATTCAGATTTCGTATCTAATAGAGTTGTTCGTGTTCGAGTGAGAAATGTATTATCTGACGTGGATGGACAAGAATCAGGAGTGCCTCAAGGACGTATACTCTCCGTTACGCTTTACTATTAAAATGAATGGGTCTAATAGATCTCGTAGTTTATATGTAAATATGAACGTGATTGAAAAGTATAAATAAGACTGGTCAGTAAAAAATGGCTTTAAATTTTCTAAGTCAAAAACTACGTATGCATTTTTGTCTTTTGCACTCTCTGCACTAAGAGAACCTATAAAAGTCATAAAGAGACAACATTCCTAGGACTTGATACCACACTACCCTTGATCCCTCATATAAAGATGCTGTGAGAGGTTTTAAATCAATGGATATGCCAGTATGGATATCCATGCAGTGCCGATTGTGAAGTTTGAGACTTTATAGGACACGCGTTCAGTCAGAAATGGACTATGGGAGTATCGTTTATGGATCTGCTAGGAAGTCATTCATCAAAAGGCTGGACACGGTACATCATACAGGATTGAGACCTGTTTTAGGAGCATTTAGGACTTCCCCAGAGCTTGTACACAGAAGCAGGAGAACCATCGCTATAACAGAAGGCTGAAATTGGCTCTCAACGTTAAGCTAAATGCTAATGAAAGTAACCCTTCAGTTTTTCATCCTCAGTTTTCACATTTGTGTGAAGCCAGACACAGATACAGCAGTCCTTTTGGAATTCGTATAAAATCACACTTGGAAAATATGACATTAATCTGGATAACATTGACGTGGTATTAAAAACCCTTCATCATGATGAGCCTGGCTCAGTATAAAGCAAAGATAAATCATCCAGACGTCTACCAGGAGTCAAACCGCTATGGCAAGTGTATCTGTGGACACAGTCTTCCCAGCTGAAGCCTGTGCATTACTTCTAGCTCTTGGACTAATAGAGAAGGAACAACAACCCCACTTTTACATTAGCACCGGTTCTAAATCCACTTGATCCTTTGGAAACAGAACATCCTATAATTACCAGCAGAATAGGAAAAGTGGTCGCTTTAAAGAAATGTTAATGTTGTTTGTTGGATACCAGGCCACATGGGATTAACACATTATTTTAAGATTGGCGTCTTCCTGTACGAACTTTCGAATCATTGTCTTCAACGTGCGATTAAAGCGCTCCATCCGTCTGTGGGTGATGGACTGATTTAATGCCCAATAACTCGTAAAGTTTGCGTAATGTTCGTGCTTGATCAGTGAGGACACTCTTTGCTGAAATGCTACGGAGGGCAATTGCTTCGGGGTATCGTGTTGTATAATCCACCAGGACCAATGCAAACCCGTGCCCTCGTGCGGATCGCTCTAATGGTCCGATGAGGTCCATGCCAGTTCTCTCGAAGGGGCAGGAGCGGTAGAGGGAGCAATGGCACTTTTGGGAGGGCTGGTGGATATTCACAACAAGACGCGCACACTCTCATGAACGCCCGGACAAAAGCACTGGAACATCAACCGGTTTAGTGTTGCCTTTGACCCAAATGACCTGCCATCGGATTAGAATTAGAAACTTTTCGGAACTAACCATCTTGTTTTGACTGAGTGTCTCGGGTCACTCGATATAACCGGTCCTTCAATATGGCAAAATAAGGATTAGAGAGCGGCTGCTCAGGGTGGAGAACCGGTCCGTCGCTCGATCGGACCTGGGAAAACACATTTTAGCGACTCATCCTGGGACTATTCCAGAGGAAAATCACTGAGGTCCGTGAGGTTCAGCCTCTCTATCCCGCTCCGTTCCTCTGCGACAGGACCCGGTGGTCCCGGCTCAGTCTCTCCCACCTGGACAACCGCTCTCTCTCCGTGCCCTCTTTTGTTCCAAGAGACATCCGCACATAAATGCCCCAATAAACTACCAAAAGCTGGCCAATTTGTTCCCAAAATTAGCGGATGTCGGAGGCGCGGACTAACTGCCACCTCCACTCTATGGTTTTGTTCCCGGAATTGAATCATAACCATCACCAGCGGATCATTCACCACATCCCAGCGGACACACCGCACCCCTTTATCCAGTGCCAACCACTGTATCAGGCTGTGATGGGTGGAGGTCTGGTTTCATCCTGCTGGTGATGTTGTCCGGGTAAAGCCCGACCCGCTGAAGGATGGCCCGTCGCAGGTCATCTTTGCCACACACATGCCTCATCTTTTCACAAGAGTTGCCACTATAAGGGTTGAGGTCATTTATTTGTTATTACTTTTGTATTTTCATTGTTCTTTTGTGTTATGTTTTACAGCATTATATTTTAATGTTTCAATGCAAGTTTGAATACATTTAACCTGAAGAAATCCTGTAGTTTCTGTTTGACCTGTTTAAACACACCCAAATGTGATCATGAACTCTCTTACAACACTTACCAGAAAGAGCCTGACTAGTTATTTCTCCTTTCTGTCATACCGACTCAACAACAGCAATAAAGAATCAGCGGTCAGTGGAGAACGAAGAGAAACACTTTACAGAAGGATCTTTGATTCTCATTGTGATTCATTTTATAAGCCATTGTTCAGAAAGTGAAACTAAGGTTCAGATTGCTGGAGCTCAAACAGGGAAAATGGATTCACTGTCTGTCGAAGAGCTTTCTTGTCCCGTGTGCTGTGAAATCTTCAAAGCTCCTGTTCTTTTATCCTGTGGTCACAGTTTCTGTAAAGAGTGTCTTCAACAGTTCTGGAGAACCAAGGGAACTCAGGAGTGTCCCGTCTGCAGGAGAAGATCCTCAAGAAATCAACCTCCAAATAATCTTGTGTTAAAGAACTTGTGTGAGTCGTTCCTGAAGGAGAGAAATGCGAGGCGTTCATCGGGATCTGAGGAGATCTGCGGTTTACACAGTGAGAAACTCAAACTCTTCTGTCTGGAGGACAAACAGCCGGTGTGTTTAGTGTGCAGAGATTCACAACAACACGACAATCATAAATTCAGACCCATCAGTGAAGTGGTTTCATCATGTAAGGTAAGACAAATGTCTCTTGTTTCTCATGTAAAGAACAATAATTAGTCATAAACACAGATTTCATATTCATGCACTCAGTATTTCTCATTTTACTCAACGTCTTATGACATTTACTGTGCTGTGAAAAACTATTTACCCTTCTCAATTCTTCTATTTCTGTGTCTCATCCTAAATACAACATTAAAACACTGACGTTGCATCAGTGACTGACGGAAGGGGGGTTTGGCTTAGAAGCCGATCACCTTCGAGTTTTACAAAACGAGCCAATGGCATATCAATGCTATGGGTCTGTGGAATTTGCATAGCGTGACTCCGCCCCACATCGCGGGTATATAAAGAGCTTCCTCTTCAAGACGAGCGTCTCTCCAGTCTGTCGTTGTGATCCAGCCAGTTCTGCATTCCTGTCTACTCTGTGCAGTGATCTGGCACAGTGATCTCCTGGCACTTTAGCAATCTGAAGAGTAACTCTCCTCTTCTAGAAGAGCTACATGTGGCACGTCTTCTTCAAGTTTCTGGGTCCGGTCAGCTGGTTAGTCCTTCTGATGGGTATGATCGCTGTCAAGACTCAAGGCTGATGACTGATTCTTGGGGGCGGCCCATGCCGAGCATAGAGACAGGGCTAACTTGAATGGGAGTACCCATGTACTGATATGCCTGCCCCTTGAAAGCAAACCGTAGAAGCGGTCTGTATCGAGGAAGAAAGGGTGGGGCGGAGTTGTGCTATGCAAATTCTGCAAACCTGTGGCATTGTTTTGCCATTGGCTCGTTTTGAAGAATTCGAAGGTGATAGGCTTCAAAGCAAAACCCCCATCCACCAGTCACTAACATCGCCATTCCCTTCTTCAGGGAACGAGGGTTACATACGTGACCGAGACGTTTTCAACACGTATCACTCGTCTTTCACAGCGCTCTGGTGGATTTGACCCACTTCTCTTTGCAGAACTGCTTTAGTTCAGGCACACTGGAGGGTTCCCAAGCATGACCTGCCTGTTTTAGGTCCTGCCACATCATCTCAATGGGTTAAAGTCAGGACTCCAAAACTGTAATGGAGCTGTTCTGAGCCGTTCAGAGGTGGATTAAAGAGGTGCTCTGAATCATTGTCTTGATGCTTGAGCTGTATTTTGTTCAACTCTAGGAGGAGCTCAATACAGCACTGGAGTCCTTACAGAAGAAGCTTCAACACAATGAAAACATTAAAGGAGAGTTGGAGAAAAGCGCTCAACACATCAAGGTGAGGAAACAGAGTCAAGAGTAATTTTCCTCACAGCTGTAGGATCTCTATATACAGTTATGATCTGATATATTTCAGTTGATTATTTCTGTAAATGACGAGCAGCGTCTGCTTCTGGATCTGTTATATGTCGGGGAGTTTCTCTCTGATATGAATGATGTGAAGTGTTGATGTGTGTGGATTAAAGTGAATGTGATTTCAGGCTCAAGCGGAGCACACAGAGCGTCAGATTAAACAGCAGTTTGAGAAGCTTCATCAGTTTCTCAGAGATGAAGAGGAAGCTACGATCACTGCCCTGAGGGAGGAAGAGGAGCAGAAGAAGCAGATGATGAAGGAGAAGCTGGAGGAGATGAACACACACATCTCAGCTCTTTCACACACAATCAAAGACATGGAGGAGATGATGAGAGCCAGTGATGTCTGCTTCCTGAAGGTCTGATTTCACATCATTGGTTGATCATTGGTTCATTGATTGAGTTCTTGATGATAAATGCTGTGTTTATTCTGCAGGAGTTTCCCATCTCAGAGGAAAGGTGAGTGATCTGCTCCTGTCTCTGGTCTCTGGTTCTGATCCAAAGATGGCTTCTGGAGCTTTGATTCATGTGGCACGGTTCTCGGGAAACCTGCCGTTCAGAGTCTGGAAGAAGATGCAGGACATCGTCCACAACAGTGAGTCTGACTGCAGAAGATCTGAGCTCGTGCTCTCGCTCACACACACGTCTGGCTCACTATCTTTCTGAGGACTCGCCATAGGCGTAATGGTTTTTATACTGTAAAAAACGTATATTCTATCCCCCTACACTGCCGCTAAACCTACCCACCCACCCACACACACACTCACTAAACCTACCCACCCACACACACACTCACTAAACCTACCAATCCACACACACTCACTAAACCTACCCACCCACACACACTCACTAAACCTACCACACACACACTCACTAAACCTACCCACCCACACACACTCACTAAACCTACCCACCCACACACACTCACTAAACCTACCCACCCACACACACACACTCACTAAACCTACCCACCCACACACACACACTCACTAAACCTACCCACCCACACACACTCACTAAACCTACCCACCCACACACACACTCACTAAACCTACCCACCCACACACACACTCACTAAACCTACCCACCCACACACACTCACTAAACCTACCCACCCACACACACTCACTAAACCTACCCACCCACACACACACACTCACTAAACCTACCCACCCACACACACACACACACACACTCTCCCACCCACACACACACTCACTAAACCTACCCACCCACACTCACTAAACCTACCACCCACACACACACTCACTAAACCTACCCACCCACACACACACTAAACCTACCCACCACACACACACTCACTAAACCTACCCACCCACACACACACACTCACTAAACCTACCCACCCACACACACACACTAAACCTACCCACACACACACTCACTAAACCTACCCACACACACACACTCACTAAACCTACCCACCACACACACACTCACTAAACCTACCCACACACACACACTCACTAAACCTACCCAGCCACACACACACACTCACTAAACCTACCCACCCACACACACACACACTCACTAAACCTACCCACCACACACACACACACACTCACTAAACCTACCCACCACACACACTCACTAAACCCACACACACACTCACTAAACCACCCACCCACACACACTCACTAAACCTACCCACCCCACACACACTCACTCAAACCTACCCACCACACACACACTCACTAAACCTACCCACCCACACACACACTTAACACTAACCCCACCCACACACACACACACACACACACACACACACAATGATGGATGGGTTGTAAGTTAGTCACATTAAAGTTAAGTCACATAAATAAATAAATCACCACTTAATGCCATATAATATTTCCCTTATCAGAAGAGAACACAATTTAAGAATATTACAAAAGTGTTGACAACATTACTTAAGTCAATCTTTTACATTCTGAAACAAGACCTTATAAAAGTCCACCCAAAGTTCCCACCAATGCCCTTGGCTCATCACACCACTGTAGATGTTAGAAGAATGCAGTTCAAGTAAATCCAACAAAGACTGATCCCGAAGAAAAGTGTGAAGTGCGTGGGAACCATTGTGTGTGTGTGGGACAAGGCCTCTTTACGACCAATGATATTGGACCCACTCACTTTTATCATCCCTAATTCAGCACATGTCTGATTATTTCAACTTTTATAATATTTTCTTAATTTCTGGAAAATAAATGCCTTTCCGATCTGATATGTGATGGGAAACGGGAGTAGAGCGAGTTCGGCAAAAGGTGGATTCGAACCTGTGTTCGATGTGTGTTAAAACTTACAGCCATGCGTCTTACCCCCCACAATAAACATTTGAGGGATTTCCGTAATTTCATCTATCACAATCAGTTGTTTAATAAATGGCGGTATATTTGTATTTAGTGTAGATGGAATACCCACCCACATTTAATTTGCTTCCGACGCCCATGGTCAAGTGTCAAGTGTCCAGTTCATAAAGGAGTTAATAACAAATTACAAACTTGAACGAGGGCTGGGCGATATATCGAATATTAGCCATAATATCGCAATAATTTTGACGACGATGTAAAATTTGAAAATATTGTGAATATCGAATATTTCAAATATTTGTTTTTGTCATATTGTTTGTAATTTGCATGTTTAGCTTATGTTTAAAAAAAATATATATATATCAAATTAAAAATCTATATTGTAATTATAAAAGTACATTTAAAAAAAAAAAATCGAATTACTCATGATTTAAGATTTTGGTCATCCCGACCTGTTCAGTAAGCAAACATTTTGTATTTAATTTGGTCCTATCCTAAATAGTTTTTGTTGTTTTTAATGGGGACAAAATACATTTTTATTCATTTATTTAAAAGCAATTGCAAACATATCGAGATATATATATCGAATATCGTAAAAATGTTGACAACATCGAGATATAATTTTTTTTTTGATATCGCCCAGCCCTAACTTGAACCAGTGGAGATGTCCTCAAAATCAACAACAGTACAAACTCTGTACAAAACAATCAATACAACATGAGATTCAGCAAGCAAAACACATTTCACACTATCAACCCCTGCTCGTGATAACGAAACAGACACATCACCTCACACTGAGAAGTACAGCACACGGGTTCCTCAACAAGGGTTTTCCAAACAACAGCATGGCAAGAACACTCCCAGCTTACAGGAGTTCCTCCTTACACACACTTCCTTCTTCCTTTCACTCCCGGGCTTAAACATCTCCCAGAAAATGAGCGCCCTTCAATGGCCAGGACTTTCATTCAGCATACAGTAGAATACAGGTAACAGGAACTGTTACACGATAGAGAGTGTGAAGATCAGAATAAAAGCATCTGTTGATTGTGTCTCATCAGCTCCTGTGATTCTGGATCCAAACACGGCTCATCCACGTCTCGTCCTGTCTGATGATCTGACCAGTGTGAGATACAGCAGGAACGATCAACCTCTTCCTGATAATCCAGAGAGATTTGATGAGTATATCTGTGTTTTGGGTTCAGAGGGTTTTAACTCAGGAACACACTGCTGGGATGTGGAGGTAAAGCAGAATGACTGGTGGACTCTTGGAGTCACTACAGCATCAAACCAGAGGAAGGGATGGGGTTTCTTCAACACTGATGATGTCTGGAGTGTGGAGTATCATCAGGGTGGACTCTCTTTAGGTTTGGGTTTTCCTGTTAATCAGAGGCTTGAGCGTGTGAGAGTGTATCTGAACTATGACAGAGGAACGGTGTCATTCTCTGATCCTGTTACTAGAAAACATCTACACAAACTCACAGCCTCCTTCACTCACACACTCTTTCCATTCTTCTATTGTTCCGACTCTCTGAGGATCTTATCATTTAATAGTCATTAAATATCACTCCTGTAGGTCTGGATCTCCCTGCTTTCATCATGTTTACAATATTTAATCCATATCTCATGAGTGAGAGTTGATCATATCAGTGATTGGACCGTGATGATCACATGACTGATATCCAGCAAACGTGTCCAGGTCTAAAATATGAATGATCCGGGTCAATATTCCCATAGAGTGCCTTTCAACCCTCACTCACACATTTCTGTCTTCATTTCCCGTTCGGTTTATGTCTTGTCATAAATAACTGAAAATATAGGAGTGAGCTTTGAGATGATTATAGGCCAAACACATATATAAGTAAAAGCGTCTGCCAAATGCGTAAATGTAAATATATGTATTAAGTGTAAGGAGCTTGGGTTCCTTCAGCTGTCCGTCCTGTTAGAAACTTGTTCTGGTTCTGGTTCTGGTTCTGCTCTGGTTCAGCACATTGATCCAGACACCTTTCCTTACGCGCTGACCCGACTGATGTGCATTATTCTTTTGTTGTGGGAGTTCGTTCTGATGAATAAAGCTTCTTCTCTTTTGATCACAGGTTATGTGTCTCTTTCTGTGTACTCACCGGGCAGCCAAAGCTCATTATTATATGAAAATCTTAATGGAAAAATATAAAAATGAAACAAGTACATAACAACAGAAACAGTAAAAAAATACAAACAAAACAGAGTGCCAGAGGAAAGAAAAACAAAATTATACAAGGTTAAAATGGGCATATTTTTGATGGGCATAAAAAACTAAAAATCTTTGAAAAGTCAAAGACATAATTATAGTCTACTAGAAAAATAGACAGTAGCGGGATCTTACCCAAACATTTGCATTTGTGAATAAAAAACTTACCAAGAATCATAAACAGATTAACAATGTACTGAATATGAGAATTTGGATTATGATAAAGAAAAATGTGTTAATACCTATTTTGGTATTTGTGTTTTCTTCTTCTGAGAACCAAAAAGCTTTAACACAAACACATTCACAAAAAAGATGAACAGTTGTCTCTCCAGCATCACAGAAAGTGCATTTATCTTCTATGTTATGGATGGAGTACACTATTACAGGGGTAACATCTTTGTAATATTTTAAAAGTAATTTCTTTTATCTTGTTTGATAACAAATGTGTGTGTGGAAGAGTCCAGACCACTCTCCAGTTATTATTGCACAACGCCAATGGAAAGATGACACAGGAGTAGATTTTCTTCTCATAAGATTACGAACAAAATGATCATTGAATTTATCAATAATCATAATCACTTCAATTCAAATAGAAGTGTTATTCAAAGATATAGGACTATAGGATTGCTGTCCTTTCATGAGAGTTTTTACACCACTAGGAATGGCCTTGAATACAGTATTATATTCCTTTAACGAAGCCCCAAAAACACATTGAATAAAACTGACCATTGTCATCCATATGCTGATTAACTACACATATGTTATTTAAATACCATCTCTCAAAAAACAATCTGATTCTGATTATTTTAAATGAAACGACGGCGAGGTGAAAAATCATGTTTGTAAACCAGTAACCACGATAATAAAACCTGTTTACAGAGAAGGGGCACTGTAACAAACATTCAATTCTGCCAATTTTATTAAAAAATTATTTAGATAATGTTCCATATTGAATCAGTTTTTTTACAAATCTTTTTAACCAATTTACTTTTAACACGGTTAAATAGGGTAAAGTCAACAACTGCAAGACCTCCATCACTAATCTTATTTCTTAGAACCTCCTTTTTAATTCTGTGTGATTTATTTTTCCATATGAAATTATATAATAATTGATCTAATAAGGAATATAATGACTTGGCACAATCCATTACAGAAAAGAGATGAGGAACTCATAAAACTCCACCAGTAAGAGACAAATCCCTCGTCAACCAAGAACTGAATTTCTTTTTAATTACATCTTTAATATAATTTAAATTAGTTTCTGTTAGAAACATATTTGAGTTTAAGGATACTTTTACTCCCACATAATTTACATCTTTAATTTGAATGCCACAGATTGCTGTTTTATCAATATTGTGTTAGGACAATATTTCACATTTTGAAGAGAGTGATGAGACCTGAGAGATTTCCTGTGTTTTAGGAACTTCCGACTGATCTTTTAGGGAAATTGTGGTGTCGTCTGTGAATTAGGACATTTTTATTTCTGTATCATGAATTCTAATTCCTATTATTCTAGTTGACCATTACATTTAAAATCTGAGTAACTATCAGAAATAGAACCGGAGAGATAGGGCAGCCCTGTCTCATTCCTCTGTGAATAGGACATTTAGGGGTTGTTCCAGAAAAAACAACTTCCTCTGAGATATAATGTCCTCACTGCATTGATAAAATAAGAATATGTAATACACTTCAAATTAAATTATGGCTAACTGTATCAGAGGCTTTCTGGAAGTCTAAAAGCAGGATCAAATCACGATAATCAGATCAAGAACTAGCCTGACATTGATTGATATGTGTCGTCCCTTCATAAATCCTGACTGGCACTCATCAATCACATTATCCAGGACATATTTTAGTTGTTTTGCCAGAACTTTGTCTTTATGGGATTTTGGCATCCATTGACAAATGATCCTTCATACACTGCTTATAAAAAATGTAGATAATGGGTCACAAAAAGCTCTGAAGTCAACCATCACTCCCTGGAGAGTTATTAATGCCTTCTTTAACTTCTTCCAATTATATATTTTTTTTTAACATATAGAATTAAAATCATCACTAACAGTTTTAACTGAAGTGGGTCAATAGCATTAGAATTATTTTCATACAATTTACCCCAAACAAATCAAACAGCACCATCATTTTTCATTTTCCTAATCACATTTACCTCCACTCTTCTTTTTTCAAGGCTAAAGAAATATTTACTCCCATCTCTAACCACTTGAAATGTCAATTAATTCTGCCCTTCTTTTAATAGCTATTTTCAACCATAGGTCCTAACAGCACACCCTATTTCACAGTTCCCATTGGTTGCCAAATTATTGATAGGGATTTTGGATAAGTCTTTCTGTCATGGATTTCAAGTCTTGAGAAACTAGCAATGGATTATTGAGCTTCCAGTAACCTCCGCTCAGACAATGCAACTTTAAGGCTAATCGTTTTAAGGTGAGTTAAAGCAGAAGGTTTCTAAAATACAGGGTTCTGAGTCTGAGAAACCAACCAAAGGTTAATATGTGACTGTAATGAGACATTTTTCCTGCTCCAAGATATCAATCAGGTCAAGGCTGTAACGTAAACGATCACTGGATTCATTGGTTGTTCTCAGAGGAAACATATCTATTGAACTATTATTAATTTAGCATAAGGGTTATTTCTCATGGCACAGTCTTCGATTTCACCTAATAACAAAGGGTTTGCATCTTTTAAACATCAACAATAATGCATTTACAATCATTTATATCAATCAGTAGCATTAGCCATGACCTTTAGAGTCCCCTTTGCTCCATACGCGTTTCCATGGAAAGTATGTGACTAAACTGCGACCCTTGACCCGTGCGCTAACCACATCTCACCTCCCCGCCGGTTTTCCCAAAATGTACAATCCTCAGGGCACGAGTGAGACTGTTGAATGAGAATTAAGTCTTTGCCAAAAAGAAAAAAATTCCTCAAAACCATCAAACGACAAAACACAAAGAGTGAAAAGAGAAAGAAACTCCGACACTAGCAGGAATCAGGAATACAGAACATAGACTTCTTCCGTAGGGACGTAAGGTCCTATTTTTGAACACATTTCTCGCCCATTTCATTTGCGCAGCTCATTTTCGCGATGCTAATTTCGGTCAGCATCCACTGATTTACTTCAGATTTTTCTCTTTTTATCAAGCGTTTGAGTGTTCCAACGATTCAAGCACTTGACAAACTAAGTAAACCGTTTAAAACAACACTTAGAAGGAACAATGGCCAAAGCCTACCCAGAGAAACAGCTCATGAAGATATGTCTTCAGAAGACTGCATGAGTTAATCCTTTACCTGCTGTTGCTCAGCGTTTGCCATCTACACCTGTGACTGTGCTGTGATTTGCCTGTTGTGTGTTTTATATCGTTGAGAAGTGGGTACAGTCATTTACCGTTATTCATAAACACAGTAAACACAGTAAATGATGCTGCATCTGACAGGCAAAGTAAGGCAAGCTACTGTTCAGTCTTACGGGATAATACCGTATTCCCACCACACGAGTCACGCTCCATCAACAGGCGTGCAGATTCACATTACATTACTTCAATAGTTTTACGTGAGAAGGAAGAAGACGATTACATGAAGAAAACGCTCTCGCTCCGACTGGGACTCTTCCAGCTCAGATCTGTGAGTGCTGCAGGTTTTATCAAGGGAAACGGATCCCCTGTGATATTACCGTGATTTGTTCCCGTATCTACATCAGGGATTGGGCTTGATCTCACCGTTTGTTTTAGGGTTTATTCAAATGTGAACTAAATCAGTGGGACTTAATGCTAGCGGCCCCTGATTTACACTTTTACTGTTCCTTCAGTGTCCAGCTCCTTCTATAACTGTGGCAACATTATGCAAATATTATTTTTCATTAATAAATATCAATAAAGATAAAATGGAATTTAATGTTTGTGGTGATTTTGGCTTTATAAACAGTCAGGGTCACTTCACATGAGAATCATCTGAAACAAATGGCAAACCAATGAAAGAGAACGAACGTGCTTTAATGATTTTTAGAGTTTGACTGTCCTGTTCTCCAAAACTATACAGTGAAAATACTTTAATCATAATACAGTAATTCTGTTGGAACACACACACACACACACACACACACACACACACACACTGCCCCTAAACCTACCATCACACACACACACACACAGCCCCTAAACCTACACATCACACACACACACACACACACACACACACACACACACACACACACACACACACACACACACACACACAAACAAACACACACACACACACACACACACACTCACACACACTGCCCCTAAACCTACCCATCACACACACACACACACACACACACACACACACACACACACACACACACACACACACTGCCTACACACACACACACACACACACTCACACACACACACACACACACACACACACACACTCACACTGCCCCTGCCCCTACACACACACTCACACACACACACACACTCACTCACTATCTTTGTCCCATACCATACCAGTCCACACACACACACACACACACTCACTCCTCACTCACACACTCACACACAAACACTCCTCTCACTCACACTCACACACTCACTCACTCACTCACACTCACTCACTCACTCACTCACTCACTCACTCACTCACTCACTCACTCCTCACTCACTCCTCACTCCACACTCACTCACTCACTCACTCACTCACTCCTCACTCACTCACTCACTCACTCCTCACTCACTCACTCCTCACTCACTCACTCTCCTCCACACTCACTCACACTCACTCACTCCTCACTCACTCCTCACACTCCTCACACTCACACTCCTCACTCACTCACTCACTCCTCACTCACTCACTCACTCACACCTCCTCACTCACTCACTCACTCACTCACTCACTCACTCACTCCTCACTCACTCACTCCTCCTCACACTCCTCACTCACTCACTCACTCCTCACTCCTCACTCCTCCTCACTCACTCACACACTCACTCACACACTCCTCACTCACTCACTCACTCCACTCACTCCTCACTCACTCACTCACTCACTCCTCACTCACTCACTCCTCACTCACTCACTCCTCACTCACTCACTCACTCACTCCTCCTCACTCACTCACTCACTCACTCACACTCCTCACTCACTCACTCACTCACTCACTCACTCCTCACTCACTCACTCCTCACTCCACACACTCACACACACTCACTCACTCACTCCTCACTCCTCACTCACTCCTCCTCACTCCTCCTCCTCACTCACTCACTCACTCCACTCACTCCTCACTCACTCCACTCACTCCTCCTCACTCACTCACCTCCTCACTCACTCCTCCTCACTCACTCACTCACCACTCCTCACTCACTCACTCCTCCTCCTCACTCACTCCTCACACTCACACACTCCTCACTCACTCACTCACTCCTCACTCCTCACTCACTCACTCACTCACTCACTCCTCCTCCTCACTCCACACACACTCACTCACACACACTCACTCACTCACTCCTCCTCACTCACTCACTCACTCCTCCTCACTCACTCACTCACTCCTCCTCACACACACACACTCACACACTCACACACACACTCCTCACTCACTCCTCACACACTCACTCACTCCTCACTCACTCACTCACTCACTCACTCACTCACTCACTCACTCACTCACTCACTCACTCACTCCTCACTCACACTATACACACACACACACACTCTCTCACTCACTCACTCACTCACTCACTCACTCACTCACTCACTCACTCCTCACACTCACTCACTCCTCACTCACTCCTCACTCCACACTCACTCACACTCACTCACACTCACACTGACTCACTGACTCACTGACTCACTCACACTCACTCACACACTCACTCACTCACTCACTCACACACTCACTCACTCACTCACACTCCTCCACTCACTCACTCACACTCACACACTCACTCACTCACTCACACACTCACACACTCACACTCCACACACTCACTCCTCACTCACTCACTCCTCACTCCTCACTCACTCCTCACTCACTCACTCACTCACTCACTCACTCCTCACACACTCCTCCTCCTCACTCCACTCACACACTCCTCACACACTCACACACTCACACACACCTCACACACACTCACACACTCACTCACTCCTCACTCCTCCTCACACACTCACACACACACTCACTCACTCCACTCCACACACACACTCTCTCACTCACACTCACTCACTCCTCACTCACTCACTCACTCCTCACTCACTCACTCACTCCTCCTCACTCACTCCTCACTCACACTCCTCACCTCCTCACTCACACACACACTCACTCTCTCACTCACACTCCTCACTCCTCACACTCCTCACTCACTCACTCACTCCTCACTCACTCACACTCACTCCTCCTCACTCTCACTCACTCACACTCACTCACCACTCACTCCTCACTCACTCCTCACTCCTCCTCACTCCTCACTCACACACACACTCACTCACACACTCACACACACACACACACACACACACACTCCTCACTACACACACACACTGCCCCTAAACTCACTACTCCTCACTCACTCACTCACACACTCACACACACACACACACACACACACACACACACACACACACACACACACACACACACACACACACACACACACACACACACACACACACACACACACACACACACACACACACACACACACACACACACACACACACACACACACACACACACACACACACACACACACACACACACACACACACCTAACCCTAACCCTAGCCCACATACACACACACACACACACTGCCCCTAAACCTACCCATCACTCACACACTCACACACACACACACACAGCCCCTAAACCTACCCATCACTCACACACTCACACACACACAGCCCCTAAACCTGCATCACCATTCACACACTGCTCCGGGATCATCTAGGCATTCGTCACTGCTCCGGGATCATCTAGGCATTCATCACTGCTCCGGGATCATCTAGGCATTCATCACTGCTCCGGGATCATCTAGGCATTCATCACTGCTCTGGGATCATCTAGGCATTCGTCACTGCTCCGGGATCATCTAGGCATTCATCACTGCTCCGGGATCATCTAGGCATTCATCACTGCTCCGGGATCATCTAGGCATTCATCACTGCTCCGGGATCATCTAGGCATTCATCACTGCTCTCCGGGATCATCTAGGCATTCACTGCTCTGGGATCATCTAGGCATTCATCACTGCTCCGGGATCATCTAGGCATTCGTCACTGCTCCGGGATCATCTAGGCATTCGTCACTGCTCCGGGATCATCTAGGCATTCGTCACTGCTCCGGGATCATCTAGGCATTCGTCACTGCTCTGGGATCATCTGGGCATTCATCACTGCTCTCCGGGATCATCTAGGCATTCGTCACTGCTCCGGGATCATCTAGGCATTACTCACTGCTCCGGGATCATCTAGGCATTCGTCACTGCTCCGGGATCATCTAGGCATTCGTCACTGCTCCGGGATCATCTAGGCATTCGTCACTGCTCCGGGATCATCTAGGCATTCGTCACTGCTCCGGGATCATCTAGGGGGATCATCTAGGCATTCGTCACTGCTCCGGGATCATCTAGGCATTCGTCACTGCTCCGGGATCATCTAGGCATTCGTCACTGCTCCGGGATCATCTAGGCATTCGTCACTGCTCCGGGATCATCTAGGCATTAAATCACTGCTCCGGGATCATCTAGGCATTCGTCACTGCTCGGGATCATCTAGGCGTTCGTCACTGCTCCGGGATCATCTAGGCGTTCGTCACTGCTCCGGGATCATCTAGGCGTTAAATCACTGCTCCGGGATCATCTAGGCGTTAAATCACTGCTCCGGGATCATCTAGGCGTTCGTCACTGCTCCGGGATCATCTAGGCGTTCGTCACTGCTCGGGGATCATCTAGGCGTTCGTCACTGCTCCGGATCATCTAGGCGTTCGTCACTGCTCGGGATCATCTAGGCGTTCGTCACTGCTCCGGGATCATCTAGGCATTCGTCACTGCTCCGGGATCATCTAGGCATTCATCACTGCTCCGGGATCATCTAGGCATTCATCACTGCTCCGGGATCATCTAGGCGTTCGTCACTGCTCCGGGATCATCTAGGCATTCGTCACTGCTCCGGGATCATCTAGGCATTACGTCACTGCTCCGGGATCATCTAGGCATTCGTCACTGCTCCGGGATCATCTAGGCATTCGTCACTGCTCCGGGATCATCTAGGCATTCGTCACTGCTCCGGGATCATCTAGGCATTCGTCACTGCTCCGGGATCATCTAGGCATTCGTCACTGCTCCGGGATCATCTAGGCATTCTCACTGCTCCGGGATCATCTAGGCATTAAATCACTGCTCCGGGATCATCTAGGCATTCGTCACTGCTCCGGGATCATCTAGGCATTCATCACTGCTCCGGGATCATCTAGGCATTCGTCACTGCTCCGGGATCATCTAGGCGTTAAATCACTGCTCCGGGATCATCTAGGCGTTAAATCACTGCTCCGGGATCATCTAGGCATTCGTCACTGCTCCGGGATCATCTAGGCATTCGTCGCTGCTCCGGGATCATCTAGGCATTCATCACTGCTCTGGGATCATCTAGGCATTCGTCACTGCTCTGGGATCATCTAGGCATTAAATCACTGCTCCGGGATCATCTAGGCATTCGTCACTGCTCCGGGATCATCTAGGCATTCGTCACTGCTCCGGGATCATCTAGGCATTCGTCACTGCTCCGGGATCATCTAGGCGTTCATCACTGCTCCGGGATCATCTAGGCGTTCATCACTGCTCCGGGATCATCTAGGCATTCGTCACTGCTCCGGGATCATCTAGGCGTTCGTCACTGCTCCGGGATCATCTAGGCATTCTCACTGCTCCGGGATCTTCTAGGCATTCATCACTGCTCCGGGATCATCTAGGGATTCATCGCTGCTCCGGGATCATCTAGGCATTCGTCACTGCTCTGGGATCATCTAGGCATTCGTCACTGCTCCGGGATCATCTAGGCATTCATCGCTGCTCCGGGATCATCTAGGCGTTCATCACTGCTCCGGGATCATCTAGGCATTCATCACTGCTCGGGATCATCTAGGCGTTCATCACTGCTCCGGGATCATCTAGGCATTCATCACTGCTCCGGGATCATCTAGGCGTTTATCACTGCTCCGGGATCATCTAGGCGTTCATCACTGCTCCGGGATCATCTAGGCATTCATCACTGCTCCGGGATCATCTAGGCATTCGTCACTGCTCCGGGATCATCTAGGCATTCGTCACTGCTCCGGGATCATCTAGGCATTCTCACTGCTCCGGGATCATCTAGGCATTCTCACTGCTCCGGGATCATCTAGGCATTCGTCACTGCTCCGGGATCATCTAGGCATTCGTCACTGCTCCGGGATCATCTAGGCATTCGTCACTGCTCCGGGATCATCTAGGCATTCATCACTGCTCCGGGATCATCTAGGCGTTCATCACTGCTCCGGGATCATCTAGGCATTCGTCACTGCTCCGGGATCATCTAGGCGTTCGTCACTGCTCCGGGATCATCTAGGCATTCTTCACTGCTCTGGGATCTTCTAGGCATTCATCACTGCTCTGGGATCATCTAGGCATTCATCACTGCTCTGGGATCATCTAGGCATTCTCACTGCTCCGGGATCTTCTAGGCATTCATCACTGCTCTGGGATCATCTAGGCATTCGTCACTGCTCCGGGATCTTCTAGGCATTCGTCACTGCTCTGGGATCATCTAGGCATTCATCGCTGCTCCGGGATCATCTAGGCATTCATCACTGCTCTGGGATCATCTAGGCATTCATCACTGCTCTGGGATCATCTAGGCATTCGTCACTGCTCCGGGATCATCTAGGCATTCATCGCTGCTCTGGGATCATCTAGGCATTCGTCACTGCTCCGGGATCATCTAGGCAGGGATCATCTAGGCATTCATCGCTGCTCCGGGATCATCTAGGCATTCGTCACTGCTCCGGGATCTTCTAGGCATTCGTCACTGCTCCGGGATCATCTAGGCATTCATCGCTGCTCCGGGATCATCTAGGCATTCGTCACTGCTCCGGGATCATCTCTAGGCATTCGTCACTGCTCCGGGATCATCTAGGCATTCGTCACTGCTCCGGGATCATCTAGGCATTCATCACTGCTCTGGGATCATCTAGGCGTTCATCACTGCTCCGGGATCATCTAGGCATTCATCACTGCTCTGGGATCATCTAGGCGTTCATCACTGCTCTGGGATCATCTAGGCATTCGTCACTGCTCTGGGATCATCTAGGCATTCGTCACTGCTCCGGGATCATCTAGGCGTTCGTCACTGCTCCGGGATCATCTAGGCATTCATCACTGCTCTGGGATCATCTAGGCATTCATCACTGCTCCGGGATCATCTAGGCATTCGTCACTGCTCTGGGATCTTCTAGGCATTCATCACTGCTCTGGGATCATCTAGGCATTCATCACTGCTCCGGGATCATCTAGGCATTCATCACTGCTCCGGGATCATCTAGGCATTCATCACTGCTCCGGGATCATCTAGGCATTCATCACTGCTCTGGGATCTTCTAGGCATTCATCACTGCTCTGGGATCTTCTAGGCATTCATCACTGCTCCGGGATCATCTAGGCATTCATCACTGCTCTGGGATCATCTAGGCATTCATCACTGCTCTGGGATCATCTAGGCATTCATCACTGCTCCGGGATCATCTAGGCGTTCATCACTGCTCTGGGATCATCTAGGCATTCGTCACTGCTCTGGGATCATCTAGGCATTCATCACTGCTCCGGGATCATCTAGGTATTCATCAATGCTCCGGGATCATCTAGGTATTCATCACTGCTCCGGGATCATCTAGGCATTCATCACTGCTCTCCTCTGTGTTCCCTCAATGTGTAAAGGAATCAGACCTGGACCAATTCAGTCAGCGCTACTGATATACACTTACAAGTGTACCACTGTTACACTGATAATAGTATACTTACTACATGAAGTGCATTTAAACCACATGCTTCCCTTCGCTCCACACGTGCATCAATGAGCCTGGGCCGCCCATGACCCTGTGGCGGTTCTCCACTGTTCCTTCCTTGGAGCACTTTTGATAGATCCTGACCACTGCAGACCGGGAACACCCCACAAGAGCTGCAGTTTTGGAGATGCTCTGACCCAGTCGTCTAGCCATCACAATCTGGCCCTTGTCAAACTCGCTCAAATCCTTACGCTTGCCCATTTTCCTGCTTCTAACACATCAACTCTGAGGACAAAATGTTCACTTGCTGCCTAATATATCCCACCCACTAACAGGAGCCGTGAGGAAGGATCATCAGTGCTATTCACGGTCATAATGTTATGCCTGATCGGTGTATAATGACCAACACAGATTTATGGAAGTGTGATAAAGAGCGTTCACTCGCTGCTTCACTTTAGATCACTTTATTACAAATGAACGCTCATTTAAACAGACAGTACAGGTGAGGGGGATTGTGGGTAGGTTGAGTCAGCGGGTGAGGGATTGTGGAGTAGGCTGAGTCAGAAGGGTCTGAACTTCCTCTCCGCTCTCAGTACAGCGATCCTCTGTTTATCCTCCTCAAACTTCTTCCTCAGCTCGGCGATATCTGAAACAGAGCGAGGTTAGCGCATGGCATCATGGGAAGGTGCGAGGAGGCGATCAGTCAGTGTGTACTCACGCTCTCTCTGAGTGTTTCTGTGCTGCCACGAGTAGAAGTTCAGTAGCTCCTTGCGTTTCTTCTTCCGGTCCTCTCTCTGGGCGTCTTCCGATTGGCGTCTCACTGTGTGGCGGGCCTTGGCGCGCGGCTGCTCTTCGTCACCTTCACCCACCTCCTCATCCTCCTGCTGCTGCTCAGCCTCCTGCTTCTGACGCTCCGCCTCCTGGCACACCAATCATGAATAATTAATGAGCTAAAGGTCATATAGAGTGCTGTCGTTTCCTGACTGTACACTGATGTGTGTGTGTGTGTGTGTGTGTGTGGTGAGTGAGTGCAGCGTGAGTGAGTGGTGAGTGAGTGTGTGGTGAGTGAGTGAGTGGTAAGTGGTGGTGAGTGAGTGGTGAGTGGTGAGTGGTGGTGGTGGTGAGTGTAAGTGAGTGTGAGTGGTGGTGAGTGAGTAGTGAGTGTGGTGGTGGTGAATGTGGTAGTAGTAATGTAAGTAATATGTAGTAATAGTGAATAATATTGGTGAATAGTGTAATGTGGTGGTGAGTGTAAGTAATAATAAGTGGTAGTGAATGAGTGTAGTGGTAAGTAATGTGGTAATGAGTAATGGTGGTGGTGGTGAGTGGTGGTGGTGAATGAGTAATAATGGTGGTGAGTGAGTGAGTGGTGAGTGATGTGTGTGGTGATTGGTGGTGGTGAGTGAGTGTAATGGTGGTGGTAATGGTGAATATTTATGGTGGTAAGTGGTGAGTGAGTGGTGAGTGCAGTGAGTGTGTGGTGAGTGTGTGGTGGTGAGTGTGGTGAATAGTGCGGCGTGTCTGTGTAATGCAGCGTGTGTGTGTGGTGTGGTGGTGGTGGTGATGTGAGTGGTGGTGGTGGTGGTGATGGTGAATAATGGTGAATAATAATAATGGTAGTAATAATAATAGTAATAGTAATAATAGTAATGAGTGGTAATGAGTAATGGTGGTAATAGTAATAATGGTGGTAATGTAAGTGTGTGGTAAGTAGTGGTGGTAATAATAATAGTAATAATAAGTGGTGAATGGTGAGTGGTGAGTGAATAATAATAATAGTGGTGGTGGTGGTGCAGCGTGTCTGTGTGGTAAATGCAGCGTGTGTGTGTGGTAGTGAGTATGGCGTGTGTGTGTGAGTGACTGGCGTGTGTGTGTGTGAGAGTAGTGAGTGAGTGGTAAGTGAGTGAGTCTGGCGTGTGTGTGTGTGTAGTGAGTATGAGCGTGTGTGTGTGTAGTGAGTATGGCGTGTGTGTGTGTGTCTCACCTCTTCCTTCCGTCTGTCAAAGTTGTTCATGAACTGATCAACGGTCTTCTGCAGAGACGACGCTTCGACCAGAGACTCTGAGTACTGCTGGATCCACTCTACACAAACACCATCATCAGAACACACACATACATCATTAGAGAGAGAGTATGTGTGTGTGTGTGTGTGTGTGTGTCTCACTGTGTAGGCCGGTCCGTACGGCTCTGTCCGGGGTGGAGGCGATCAGCGGGGCGCTTTGAGGGTGACGTTTGGCTGCTCTGACGCCCGACGCGCTTTTGAACACGATATAGGCCACTCTGAAACACTGAACACACACACACACGTGGTGAGTGAGTGAGTGAGTGAGTGTGTGTGAGTTAGTTAGTGAGTGTGTGAGCGAGTGAGTGTGCGAGTGAGTGTGTGAGTGAGTGGTGTGGTGAGTGGTGTGAGGTGGTGGTGAGTGAGTGTGTGGTGAGTGTAGAGTGAGTGTGGTGGTGGGTGGTGAGTGTGTGAGTGTGTGAGTGTGAGTGAGTGTGGTGGTGAGTGAGTGAGACTGAGTGAGTGAGTGAGTGAGTGGTGGTGAGTGAGTGTGGTGGTGAGTGGTGGTGAGTGGTGAGTGAGTGTGTGAGTGAGTGAGTGAGTGGTGGTGGTGAGTGGTGGTGGTGGGTGGTGAGTGGTGTGTGAGTGAGTGAGTGGTGAGTGTGAGTGGAGTGTGAGTGAGTGAGTGGTGAGTGAGTGAGTGTGAGTGAGTGAGTGTGTGAGTGAGTGTGTGAGTGAGTGAGTGAGTGAGTGACTGTGAGTGACTGTGAGTGAGTGACTGAGTGAGTGAGTGACTGTGGTGACTGTGAGTGGTGAGTGACTGTGAGTGTGTGTGTGTGTGTGTGTGTGTGTGTGTGTGTGTGTGTGTGTGGTGGTGGTGGTGGTGGTGAGTGGTGGGTGGGTGAGTGGTGTGGTGAGTGGTGGTGGTGGTGGTGGTGGTGAGTGGTGGTGGTGAGTGAGTGGTGAGTGACTGGGTGGCGGTGGTGAGTGGTGGTGAGTGAGTGGCGGCGAGTGACTGTGGTGGCGAGTGGTGAGTGAGTGAGTGGTGAGTGACTGTGGTGGCGAGTGAGTGGTGTGTGACTGTGGTGGCGAGTGAGTGAGTGTGAGTGACTGGTGGTGGTGGTGGTGAGTGGTGACTGTGAGTGGCGAGTGGTGAGTGTGTGAGTGAGTGGTGAGTGAGTGACTGTGGTGGCGGTGAGTGGTGGTGAGTGAGTGGTGAGTGGTGAGTGTGAGTGACTGAGTGGTGGGTGGTGAGTGACGGCGGTGACTGTGGTGGCCCGAGTGAGTGAGTGAGTGACTGTGTGTGGTGAGTGAGTGTGGTGAGAGTGAGTGTGTGAGTGTGTGAGTGGGTGTGTCAGTGTGTGAGTGAGTGTGTGTGAGTGTGTGTGTGAGTGAGTGAGTGTGTGAGTGTGTGAGTGTGTGTGTGTGTGTGTGAGCGAGTGACTGTGAGTGACTGTGGTGACTGTGTGTGAGTGAGAGTGAGTGTGTGAGTGAGAGTGAGTGAGTGTGTGAGTGTGTGGTGGAGTGTGTCAGTGTGTGAGTGAGTGAGTGTGAGTGAGTGTGTGTGTGAGTGAGTGTGTGAGTGTGTGTGAGTGAGTGGTGAGTGTGTGAGTGTGTGTGTGTGTGGCGGCGAGTGACTGTGAGTGACTGTGAGTGACTGTGTGTGAGTGAGAGTGAGTGTGTGAGTGAGTGAGTGGAGTGTGTCAGTGTGTGAGTGAGTGTGTCAGTGTGTGAGTGAGTGTGGTGAGTGTGTGTGAGTGGAGTGTGTGAGTGTGTGTGAGTGGCGAGTGAGTGTGTGAGTGTGTGTGTGTGTGTGAGTGAGTGAGTGTGTGTGAGTGGTGAGTGAGTGAGTGAGTGAGTGACTGTGAGTGACTGTGTGTGAGTGTGTGTGAGTGTGTGTGTGTGTGTGTGTGTGTGAGTGAGTGTGTGTGTGTGTGTGTGTGTGTGTGTGAGTGGGTGGGTGAGTGGTGAGTGAGTGAGTGAGTGGAGTGGTGGTGAGTGAGTGTGAGTCAGTGTGAGAGTGTGTGGTGAGTGAGTGAGTGTGAGTGAGTGTGTGAGTGGGTGGTGAGTGAGTCAGTGAGTGAGTGACTGAGTGAGTGTGTGTGAGTGTGTGTGTGTGGTGAGTGGGTGTGTGTGAGTGAGTGGTGAGTGAGTGGTGACTGTGAGTGAGTGTGTGTGAGTGTGTGTGAGTGTGTGTGGGTGAGTGGTGAGTGAGTGACTGGTGAGTGACTGAGTGAGTGTGTGTGTGTGTGGTGGGTGAGTGACTGTGGTGGTGAGTGAGTGACTGAGTGAGTGTGTGTGAGTGTGTGTGTGGTGGTGAGTGACTGTGGTGAGTGGTGAGTGACTGTGAGTGAGTGTGTGTGAGTGTGTGAGTGAGTGGTGAGTGTGAGTGTGTGTGGAGTGGTGGTGGTGAGTGAGTGAGTGGTGAGTGGTGGGTGGTGAGTGAGTGTGTGTGAGTGACTGAGTGAGTGTGTGAGTGGTGTGAGTGAGTGTGAGTGAGTGAGTGAGTGTGTGTGTGTGTGTGTGTGTGTGTGTGTGTGTGTGTGTGTGTGAGTGAGTGTGGTGGGTGGTGGTGAGTGAGTGAGTGGTGGAGTGGTGAGTGGTGGTGAGTGGTGTGTGTGTGAGTCAGTGGTGGTGAGTGGGTGAGTCAGTGGTGAGTGGTGGTGAGTGGTGAGTGGTGGTGAGTGAGTGAGTGTGTGTGTGAGTCAGTGGTGGTGAGTGGTGAGTGGGTGGTGGTGAGTGACTGTGAGTGGTGGTGAGTGTGTGTGTGTGAGTCAGTGAGTGGTGGTGGTGGTGAGTGTGGTGGTGGTGGTGGGTGGTGGTGGTGGTGAGTGGTGGGTGAGTGGTGGTGGTGAGTGAGTGTGGTGGTGGTGAGTGTGGTGGTGGTGGTGGTGGTGAGTGAGTGAGTGTGGTGGTGGTGGTGGTGGTGAGTGGTGGTGAGTGGTGGTGAGTGGTGAGTGTGGTGAGTGGTGGTGGTGGTGGTGGTGGTGGTGGTGTGTGGTGGTGGTGGGTGGTGGTGGTGGGTGGTGGTGGTGTGTGGTGAGTGAGTGGTGAGTGTGTGTGGTGGGTGAGTGGTGAGTGTGTGAGTCAGTGAGTGAGTGGTGGTGAGTGAGTGGTGAGTGAGTGTGTGTGTGTGAGTGAGTGTGTGTGTGGTGGTGGTGGTGGTGAGTGGGTGGTGAGTGTGTGTGTGTGGTGAGTGTGGTGGTGGGTGGTGAGTGTGTGTGTGTGGTGAGTGTGTGTGAGTGGTGGTGAGTGGTGAGTGGGTGTGTGTGTGTGTGTGAGTGTGTGTGAGTGGTGGTGAGTGGTGGTGGTGGTGAGTGGTGAGTGAGTGTGTGTGTGGTGAGTGTGAGTGGGTGAGTGAGTGAGTGTGTGAGTCAGTGGTGGTGGTGGTGGGTGGTGAGTGGTGAGTGAGTGTGTGTGTGTGAGTGAGTGTGTGTGAGTGGTGAGTGTGTGTGTGAGTCAGTGGTGGTGGTGGTGGTGGTGGTGAGTGGGTGGTGAGTGTGTGTGAGTCAGTGTGTGAGTCAGTGGTGAGTGAGTGAGTGTGGTGGTGGGTGGTGAGTGTGAGTGAGTGAGTGAGTGTGTGTGTGAGTCAGTGGTGAGTGGTGAGTGAGTGTGTGTGTGAGTCAGTGGTGGCGGTGGTGAATGTGTGGGTGGTGGTGAGTGTGTGGTGGTGAGTGTGGTGGTGGTGAGTGTGGTGGAGTGGTGGTGAGTAAGTGAGTGTGGTGGTGAGTGAGTGTGTGTGTGGTGGTGGTGGGTGGTGAGTGGTGAGTGGGTGAGTGAGTGTGTGTGTGTGTGAGTGTGTGTGTGGTGGTGAGTGAGTGTGTGTGTGAGTGAGTGTGTGTGGTGGGTGGTGGTGAGTGAGTGAGTGTGTGTGTGTGTGTGAGTGTGTGTGAGTGGTGGAGTGGTGGTGGTGGGTGAGTGAGTGAGTGAGTGAGTGTGTGTGTGAGTGAGTGTGGTGGTGGTGGGTGAGTGTGTGAGTCAGTGGTGGTGGTGGTGGTGAGTGGTGAGTGAGTGGTGAGTGTGTGTGTGTGAGTGAGTGTGTGTGGTGGTGAGTGTGTGTGTGAGTCAGTGGTGGTGGTGGTGGTGAGTGGTGGAGTGAGTGAGTGTGTGTGTGAGTCAGTGTGTGAGTCAGTGAGTGAGTGAGTGAGTGTGAGTGGTGGTGGTGAGTGTGAGTGAGTGAGTGAGTGTGTGTGTGAGTCAGTGGTGGTGGTGGTGAGTGTGTGTGTGAGTCAGTGGTGGCGGTGGTGAATGTGTGAGTGGTGGTGAGTGTGTGTGAGTGGTGAGTGTGAGTGGTGAGTGAGTGTGGTGAGTGGTGGTGAGTAAGTGAGTGTGAGTGGTGACTGTGAGTGTGTGTGTGAGTCAGTGGTGGTGAGTGTGAGTGGGTGGTGGTGGTGGTGAGTGAGTGAGTGGTGAGTGGTGGTGGTGGTGAGTGGTGGTGAGTGAGTGAGAGTGAGTGAGTGGTGACTGTGAGTGTGAGTCAGTGGTGGTGGGTGGTGGTGGTGGTGAGTGAGTGAGTGTGAGTGGTGAGTGAGTCAGTGAGTGAGTGGTGTGGTGTGTGAGTGAGTGGTGGGTGGTGAGTGGCGTGTGTGAGCGTGTGGTGAGTGTGTGTGTGGTGTGTGGTGAGTGTGTGGTGAGTGAGTGTGTGTGTGTGTGTGGTGGTGAGTGAGTGTGTGTGTGTGTGTGAGTAAGTGGTGGTGGTGAGTGGTGGTGGTGGGTGGTGAGTGAGTGTGAGTGGTGAGTGAGTGGTGGGTGTGAGTGTGTGGTGAGTGGTGGTGAGTGGTGAGTGAGTGTGTGGTGGTGAGTGGTGAGTGTGTTTGAGTGGTGTGTGTGGTGGTGAGTGGGTGTGTGGTGGTGTGTGGTGGTGGTGAGTGGTGAGTGTGTGAGTGGTGAGTGTGGTGAGTGAGTGTGTGGTGGTGAGTGTGGTGGTGAGTGGTGGGTGGTGAGTGGTGAGTGTGTGGTGGTGGTGGTGGTGGTGGGTGGTGAGTGTGGTGGTGAGTGGTGGGTGGTGGTGGTGGTGGTGGTGGAGTGTGGTGGTGGAGTGGTGGTGAGTGTTTGGTGAGTGTGTGAGTGAGTGTGTGTGAGTGGTGGTGGTGAGTGTGGTGGTGAGTGTGTGGTGGTGTGTGTGAGTTTGTGAGTGTGTGAGTGTGTGGTGGTGGTGGGTGGTGGTGGTGAGTGAGTGTGGTGGTGAGTGTGGTGGTGAGTGGTGAGTGTGAGTGAGTGGTGGTGGTGAGTGTGTGGTGAGTGAGTGGTGAGTGTGGTGGGTGGTGGTGGTGGTGAGTGAGTGTGTGGTGGTGAGAGAGTGGTGGTGGTGGTGGTGGTGGTGGTGGTGAGGTGAGTGAGTGGTGGTGGTGAGTGGTGAGTGAGTGGTGAGTGTGTGAGTGAGTGAGTGTGTGGTGAGTGTGTGTGAGTGAGTGTGTGGTGAGTGTGTGAGTGTGTGAGTGAGTGGTGAGTGTGTGGTGGTGGTGAGTGTGTGAGTGGTGAGTGTGTGGTGGTGAGTGTGGTGGTGGGTGGTGAGTGTGAGTGAGTGTGTGAGTGTGAGTGAGTGTGTGAGTGAGTGGTGGGTGAGTGAGGTGAGTGAGGTGGTGGTGGTGAGTGGTGAGTGGTGGTGAGTGAGTGAGTGTGAGGTGTGTGGTGGTGGTGAGTGAGTGTGTGGTGAGTGGGTGGTGGTGAGTGAGTGTGTGGTGGTGGTGGTGGTGAGTGTGGTGAGTGTGTGGTGGTGGTGGTGAGTGTGAGTGGTGAGTGTGTGAGTGAGTGTGTGGTGGTGAGTGGTGGTGGTGAGTGAGTGTGGTGGGTGGTGAGTGAGTGTGTGAGTGTGTGAGTGTGTGAGTGTGTGGTGAGTGAGGTGGTGGGTGAGGTGGTGGTGGTGGTGAGGTGAGTGAGTGGTGAGTGAGTGTGAGGTGTGTGAGTGGTGAGTGGTGGGTGTGTGGTGAGTGGGTGGTGAGTGAGTGTGAGTGAGTGTGTGTGGTGGGTGAGTGTGTGTGGTGAGTGGGTGTGTGGTGGGTGGTGGTGGTGAGGTGAGTGGTGAGAGTGGTGGTGAGTGAGTGTGGTGAGTGAGTGTGAGGTGTGTGGTGGTGGGTGGTGAGTGTGTGAGGTGGTGAGTGTGTGGGTGGTGAGTGGTGGTGAGTGGTGTGGTGAGTGTGGTGGTGAGTGGTGAGTGTGAGGTGAGTGAGTGTGTGGTGGTGGTGGTGGTGAGTGGTGGTGGTGGTGGTGGTGAGTGGTGGTGGTGGTGAGTGAGTGTGGTGGTGAGTGGTGAGTGTGTGAGTGAGTGTGTGGTGAGTGTGGTGAGTGGTGGTGGTGGTGAGTGAGTGTGTGAGTGGTGGTGGTGGTGGGTGAGTGAGTGTGAGTGGTGAGTGGTGAGTGTGGTGTGTGGTGGTGGTGAGTGGGTGAGTGAGTGTGAGTGTGTGAGTGGTGGGTGGTGGTGGTGAGTGAGTGTGTGAGTGAGTGTGTGTGTGAGTGGTGGTGGTGGTGGTGAGTGGTGAGTGAGTGTGAGTGAGTGTGTGAGTGTGTGTGTGTGAGTGAGTGTGAGTGTGTGAGTGAGTGAGTGAGTGAGTGTCACCTGTCTCTGTGCGGGTCTGAAGTATCCGCTCGTGTCGCTGTCGCTGGATTTCGCTCCTGGTTTATCACTCAGTTCCACAGACTGGATCGGACCGAAGTGGCTGAAGACGTCAGTGAGAAGACTCTGGAACACGAACACACACACACACACACACACACACACACACACACAAAGGCTGTGTTGATGAGCGTCACACTATAGATACACATCATGTGTGTACCTGTGTGCAGTAAGTCAGTGTGTGTGTGTGTGTGTGTGAGTGTTCAAGATTCAAGAGTTTTATTTGTCACATACACAGTTATATACAGAATATACAACTGGCAGTGAAATGTAAACAGGTCCGCTCTAAAGACAGTGCAAATAACAGTTACAAGAAAACACAAGGAGGAAATTAAAATAGAAATAGAATAAAAATAGAATAAAAAAAGTACTAAACATATGTAGAGTTATAAATAATCAAGTAGGAGATAAAAAATATATATATAAAGTATAATGTGCAAACAATAGGTATAATGTAATGTGCAAACAGAAGTATAATGTGCAAACAGGTTTATAACAGGCTGTTACACAGTAACAATAGAACATAAAGTGCAGTGCAATGACAGTATGTGGATGTTAATGTTAAACTGGATGTTTATGTGTGTGCGGGTGAAGTGAAGTCACGTGACTGAGTTCAGGAGTCTGATGGCCTGGGGAAAGAAACTCCTCCTGAGTCTTTCAGTTTTTGCCATCAGGCTCGAAAGCGTTACCAGATGGCAGTGGGGTGAAATGGGATTTTGCAGGGTGGTTAATGTCTTTGATGATATTAGCAGCTCTACCTCTGCAGCGTTTGGTGTAAATGTCCTGCAGAGGCGGGAGAGCTGACCCTGAGATGCGCTCGGATAAGCGCACCACTCTTTGCAGGGCTTTGCAGTCATGACTGGTGCTGTTCCACGTACCACGCTGTGATGCACTGAGTCAGGACACTTTCTATCGCCCCTCGATAGAAAGTTTTCAGGATAGCTGGTGAGACCCTGAATTTCCTCAGCTGGCGCAGGTGGTACAGTCTTTGCCTGGCTTTTTTCACCTGAGCCTGGATGTGTGCAGTCCAGGTCAGGTCCTCGGAGATGTTCACACCCAGGTACTTGAAGCTGTTCACTCTCTCTACCGGTGTCCCGCTGATCATGAGAGGAGTATGACCGTTGCTGTCTCTTCCTGAAGTCCACAATCAGTTCTTTGGTCTTGCTAACATTCAGAGAGAGACAGTTGTCCTGGCACCATGATGTCAGTTTCTCCACCTCGTCCAAGTATGCCGTCTCATTGTTGCTGGAAATGAGACCCAGGACAACAGTATCATCAGCAAACTTGATGATAGAGGTGGAGCTGTGTGTGGACAAACAGTCATGGGTGTAGAGAGAGTAGAGCAGGGGACTCAGCACACAGCCCTGTGGAGCTCCCACACTCAGGGTGATGGAGGTGGAGGTGAACTGGCCTACTCTCACCGCCTGGGGTCTGCCAGTGAGGAAATCTTCAATCCAGAGGCAGAGAGAAGAATTCAGGCCGAGATCCAGGAGTTTGTGTGTTAGCTTAATGGGAACTATGGTGTTAAAGGCTGAGCTATAGTCAATAAATAGCAGCCTGACATAGTTCCCACTTTGCTGTCGATGTGAGTAAGGCAGGAGTGAAGGGCGTGAGAGATGGCATCTTCAGTCGATCTATTGGGACGATAGGCAAACTGAAGAGGGTCCAAAGTGTCAGGAATGGAGGAGCAAATGTTGTTTTTGATGAGTCTCTCAAAGACCTTCATGACTATAGATGAGAGCCACTGGACGATAGTCATTTAGGCAAGAGGGTTTACTGTTCTTAGGTACAGGGATGATGGTGGATTTTTTGAAGGAGGTGGGGACAACAGATGTAGCAAGGGACTCATTAAATATGGATGTAAAGAGCCCAGCGAGCTGATCAGCACAGGACCGTAGAACACGACCTGAAATACCATCTGGCCCAGGAGCTTTCCTGACATCCACACGTTTGAGTGCCCTCCGAACCTCGTCCTCCGAGACAGAGATCACGTGACTGTTGCTGCTCTGAGGACTCTCTCTGACGTCACTGGCGGAGTCGCGCTGCCGCGATTACAATCAAAGCGAGCGAAAGAGTTTAACTCGTTCACAAGCAACGGATCAGCTCTCACAGTGTGTGTGTGTGTGTACCTGTGTGCAGTAAGTCAGTGTGTGTGTGTGTGTGTGTACCTGTGTGCAGTAAGTCAGTGTGTGTGTGTGTGTGTGTGTGTGCAGTAAGTCAGTGTGTGTGTGTGTGTGTGTTACCTGTGTGCAGTAAGTCAGTGTGTGTGTGTGTGTGTACCTGTGTGCAGTAAGTCAGTGTGTGTGTGTGTGTACCTTTGTGCAGTAGGTCAGTGTGTGTGTGTGTACCTGTGTGCAGTAGGTCAGTGTGTGTGTACCTGTGTGCAGTAGGTCAGTGCGTGTGTGTGTGTGTACCTGTGTGCAGTAGGTCAGTGTGTGTGTGTGTACCTTTGTGCAGTAGGTCAGTGTGTGTGTGTGTGTACCTGTGTGCAGTAGGTCAGTGTGTGTGTACCTGTGTGCAGTAGGTCATTGTGTGTGTGTGTGTACCTGTGTGCAGTAGGTCAGTGTGTGTGTGTGTGTGTGTGTGTGTGTACCTGTGTGCAGTAGGTCAGTGTGTGTGTGTGTACCTGTGTGCAGTAGGTCATTGTGTGTGTGTGTGTGTGTGTACCTGTGTGCAGTCAGGTGTTGTGTGTGTGTGTGTGTGTGTGTGTACCTGTGTGTAGTATATGGCGGCACGTTGAGCACGAACAGTGTCCTGTCCGGCGGTCTGTTTGTGCTGGACTCGGATCGGACTCGATGCTCTTTAACACACAGCTGATGAAGAGCCGCATGAGAGTCATCCTCACTGAACCTCAGAGACAGCACTGACACACACACACACACACACACACACAGAGAGAGAGAGAGAGATGGTCACATCACTGAGACATCGCTTCTGGCGCTGTAACCGGAGCGTTATTATCAAGGTTAAAATACTCATGCCGTTAATGAATGAATGTTTACCAGTAAACCCTTCAGGAGTGACGCTCGCATGCGGATCTCTGGACGGCGCCATCTTCGTTTACACGCGTCACCGGAAACAGAGACGCAATGGCTGCTGGGAGATGTAGTTCCACAGAGGAATGGCGCTGAATGTGAACGTTTTGTTATCAGAAGAATATGAGTTGGGAAAGCTGATGCGCTCCACATGTTTAATGCTAGCGACGGGAGAAACGAGGCTTTATTACTCCACAGAATGATCCAAAGCGTTTGAACCGCAGTGGAGATACAACAACAACGCGTTAGAAACACTGTGTTTCTAACGCGTTTTATTGAAAGCTAAATCTATCAAAGGCAATACACTAATCATATGATGAGATACTTTACACTTATAATTGATATGTTATGTAGTTTTTGAATCAGTTTTCAGGGCTTGTTTTGTTTGTTCTATGCAAAATAACAGACTAGCAATCCTTCAATTACACTAATGTTTCATTAAAACACCTACTCATGTGTAAAACTGTCTCTTCTGCTCATTTATTTGATCATAAATACAGTAAAACAGAATATTACTCCAGTCTAAAACATCTGTTCTCTTTGTGTACATACAGCTGCTGGTCATATAATTAGAATATCATCAATATGTTGATTTATTTCACTAATTCCATTAAAAAAGTGAAACTTGTATATTATATTCATTCATTGCACACAGACTGATATATAGACTGAGATATATTTCAAAGGTTTATTTCTTTTAATTTTGATGATTATTACTGACAACTAAGGAAAATCCCAAATTCAGTATCTCGGAAAGTTAGAATATTGAAGACACCTGGTGCCACACTCTAATCAGCTAATGAACTCAACACACCTGCAAAGGCCTTTAAATGCTCTCTCAGTCTAGTTCTGTAGGCTACACAATCATGGGGAAGACTGCTGACCTCACAGCTGTCCAAAGATGACCTTTGACACCTTGCACAAGGAGGGAAAGACACAAAAGGTCATTGCAGAAGAGGCTGGCTGTTCACAGAGCTGTTCCAAGCACATTAATAGAGAGGCGAAGGGAAGGAAAAGATGTGGTAGAAAAAAGTGTACAAGCAATAGGGATAACCGCACCCTGGAGAGGATTGTGAAACAAAACCCATTCAAAAATGTGGAGGAGATTCACAAAGAGTGGACTGCAGATTGAGTCAGTGCTTCAAGAACCACTA
Source organism: Gobiocypris rarus (assembly GCA_023029165.1). Lineage (NCBI taxonomy): Eukaryota > Metazoa > Chordata > Actinopteri > Cypriniformes > Gobionidae > Gobiocypris > Gobiocypris rarus. The sequence goes on from CM040934.1 coordinate 47,841,511, forward strand.
CACAGGCGTCTGCAGACATGGGTTTCAGCTGGAGTCAGTGCTTCAAGAACCACTACACACAGGCGTCTGCAAGACATGGGTTTCAGCTGAGTCAGTGCTTCAAGAACCACTACACACAGGCGTCTGCAAGACATGGGTTTCAGCTGGAGTCAGTGCTTCAAGAACCACTACACACAGGACGTATGCAAGACATGGGTTTCAGCTGGAGTCAGTGCTTCAAGAACCTACACACAGGCGTCTGCAAGACATGGGTTTCAGCTGGAGTCAGTGCTTCAAGAACCACTACACACAGACGCCTGTAAGACATGGGTTTCAGCTGGAGTCAGTGCTTCAAGAACCACTACACACAGGCGTCTGCAAGACATGGGTTTCAGCTGGAGTCAGTGCTTCAAGAACCACTACACACAGGCGTCTGCAAGACATGGGTTTCAGCTGAGTCAGTGCTTCAAGAACCACTACACACAGGCGTATGCAAGACATGGGTTTCAGCTGGAGTCAGTGCTTCAAGAACCACTACACACAGGCGTCTGCAAGACATGGGTTTCAGCTGGAGTCAGTGCTTCAAGAACCACTACACACACAGGCGTCTGCAAGACATGGGTTTCAGCTGGAGTCAGTGCTTCAGAACCACTACACACAGGCGTCTGCAAGACATGGGTTTCAGCTGGAGTCAGTGCTTCAAGAACCACTACACACAGACGTCTGCAAGACATGGGTTTCAGCTGGAGTCAGTGCTTCAAGAACCACTACACACAGGCGTATGCAAGACATGGGTTTCAGCTGGAGTCAGTGCTTCAGAACCACTACACACAGGCGTCTGCAAGACATGGGTTTCAGCTGGAGTCAGTGCTTCAACCACTACACACAGGCGTCTGCAAGACATGGGTTTCAGCTGGAGTCAGTGCTTCAAGAACCACTACACACAGGCGTCTGCAAGACATGGGTTTCAGCTGGAGTCAGTGCTTCAGAGCCACTACACACAGGCGTCTGCAAGACATGGGTTTCAGCTGGAGTCAGTGCTTCAAGAACCACTACACACAGGCGTCTGCAAGACATGGGTTTCAGCTGGAGTCAGTGCTTCAAGAACCACTACACACAGGCGTCTGCAAGACATGGGTTTCAGCTGGAGTCAGTGCTTCAAGAACCACTACACACAGGCGTCTGCAAGACATGGGTTTCAGCTGGAGTCAGTGCTTCAAGAACCACTACACACAGGCGTCTGCAAGACATGGGTTTCAGCTGGAGTCAGTGCTTCAAGAACCACTACACACAGGCGTCTGCAAGACATGGGTTTCAGCTGGAGTCAGTGCTTCAAGAACCACTACACACAGACGTCTGCAAGACATGGGTTTCAGCTGGAGTCAGTGCTTCAAGAACCACTACACACAGACGTCTGCAAGACATGGGTTTCAGCTGGAATCAGTGCTTCAAGAACCACTACACACAGGCGTCTGCAAGACATGGGTTTCAGCTGGAGTCAGTGCTTCAGAACCACTACACACAGGCGTCTGCAAGACATGGGTTTCAGCTGGAGTCAGTGCTTCAAGAACCACTACACACAGGCGTCTGCAAGACATGGGTTTCAGCTGGAGTCAGTGCTTCAAGAACCACTACACACAGGCGTATGCAAGACATGGGTTTCAGCTGGAGTCAGTGCTTCAAGAACCACTACACACAGACGTCTGCAAGACATGGGTTTCAGCTGGAGTCAGTGCTTCAAGAACCACTACACACAGGCGTCTGCAAGACATGGGTTTCAGCTGGAGTCAGTGCTTCAAGAACCACTACACACAGACGTATGCAAGACATGGGTTTCAGCTGGAGTCAGTGCTTCAAGAACCACTACACACAGGACGTCTGCAAGACATGGGTTTCAGCTGGAGTCAGTGCTTCAAGAACCACTACACACAGGCGTCTGCAAGACATGGGTTTCAGCTGGAGTCAGTGCTTCAAGAACCACTACACACAGGCGTCTGCAAGACATGGGTTTCAGCTGGAGTCAGTGCTTCAAGAACCACTACACACAGACGTCTGCAAGACATGGGTTTCAGCTGGAGTCAGTGCTTCAAGAACCACTACACACAGGCGTCTGCAAGACATGGGTTTCAGCTGGAGTCAGTGCTTCAAGAACCACTACACACAGACGTATGCAAGACATGGGTTTCAGCTGGAGTCAGTGCTTCAAGAACCACTACACACAGGCGTCTGCAAGACATGGGTTTCAGCTGGAGTCAGTGCTTCAAGAACCACTACACACAGACATCTGCAAGACATGGGTTTCAGCTGGAGTCAGTGCTTCAAGAACCACTACACACAGATGTCTGCAAGACATGGGTTTCAGCTGGAGTCAGTGCTTCAAGAACCACTACACAGACGTCTGCAAGACATGGGTTTCAGCTGGAGTCAGTGCTTCAAGAACCACTACACACAGGCGTCTGCAAGACATGGGTTTCAGCTGGAGTCAGTGCTTCAAGAACCACTACACACAGGCGTCTGCAAGACATGGGTTTCAGCTGGAGTCAGTGCTTCAAGAACCACTACACACAGACGTCTGCAAGACATGGGTTTCAGCTGGAGTCAGTGCTTCAAGAACCACTACACACAGACGTCTGCAAGACATGGGTTTCAGCTGGAGTCAGTGCTTCAAGAACCACTACACACAGGCGTCTGCAAGACATGGGTTTCAGCTGGAGTCAGTGCTTCAAGAACCACTACACACAGACGTCTGCAAGACATGGGTTTCAGCTGGAGTCAGTGCTTCAAGAACCACTACACACAGGCGTCTGCAAGACATGGGTTTCAGCTGGAGTCAGTGCTTCAAGAACCACTACACACAGGCGTCTGCAAGACATGGGTTTCAGCTGGAGTCAGTGCTTCAAGAACCACTACACACAGGCGTCTGCAAGACATGGGTTTCAGCTGGAGTCAGTGCTTCAAGAACCACTACACACAGACGTCTGCAAGACATGGGTTTCAGCTGGAGTCAGTGCTTCAGAACCACTACACACAGACGTCTGCAAGACATGGGTTTCAGCTGGAGTCAGTGCTTCAAGAACCACTACACAGACGTCTGCAAGACATGGGTTTCAGCTGGAGTCAGTGCTTCAAGAACCACTACACACAGGCGTCTGCAAGACATGGGTTTCAGCTGGAGTCAGTGCTTCAAGAACCACTACACACAGACGTCTGCAAGACATGGGTTTCAGCTGGAGTCAGCGCTTCAAGAACCGCTACACACAGACGTCTGCAAGACATGGGATTCAGCTGGAGTCAGTGCTTCAAGAACCACTACACACAGGCGTCTGCAAGACATGGGTTTCAGCTGGAGTCAGTGCTTCAAGAACCACTACACACAGACGTCTGCAAGACATGGGTTTCAGCTGGAGTCAGTGCTTCAAGAACCACTACACACAGACGTCTGCAAGACATGGGTTTCAGCTGGAGTCAGTGCTTCAAGAACCACTACACACAGACGTCTGCAAGACATGGGTTTCAGCTGGAGTCAGTGCTTCAAGAACCACTACACACAGACGTATGCAAGACATGGGTTTCAGCTGGAGTCAGTGCTTCAAGAACCACTACACACACGTCTGCAAGACATGGGTTTCAGCTGGAGTCAGTGCTTCAAGAACCACTACACACAGACATCTGTAAGACATGGGTTTCAGCTGGAGTCAGTGCTTCAAGAACCACTACACACAGGCGTCTGCAAGACATGGGTTTCAGCTGGAGTCAGTGCTTCAAGAACCACTACACACAGACGTCTGCAAGACATGGGTTTCAGCTGGAGTCAGTGCTTCAAGAACCACTACACACAGACGTCTGCAAGACATGGGTTTCAGCTGGAGTCAGTGCTTCAAGAACCACTACACACAGACGTCTGCAAGACATGGGTTTCAGCTGAGTCAGTGCTTCAAGAACCACTACACACAGACGTATGCAAGACATGGGTTTCAGCTGGAGTCACTGCTTCAAGAACCACTACACACAGACGCGACATGGGTTTCAGCTGGAGTCACTGCTTCAAGAACCACTACACACAGACGTCTGCAAGACATGGGTTTCAGCTGGAGTCAGTGCTTCAGGAACCACTACACACAGACGCGTGCAAGACATGGGTTTCAGCTGGAGTCAGTGCTTCAAGAACCACTACACACAGGCGTCTGCAAGACATGGGTTTCAGCTGGAGTCAGTGCTTCAAGAACCACTACACACAGGCGTCTGCAAGACATGGGTTTCAGCTGGAGTCAGTGCTTCAAGAACCACTACACACAGACGTATGCAAGACATGGGTTTCAGCTGGAGTCAGTGCTTCAGGAACCACTACACACAGACGTCTGCAAGACATGGGTTTCAGCTGGAGTCAGTGCTTCAAGAACCACTACACACAGGACGTCTGCAAGACATGGGTTTCAGCTGAGTCAGTGCTTCAAGAACCACTACACACAGACGTCTGCAAGACATGGGTTTCAGCTGGAGTCAGTGCTTCAAGAACCACTACACACAGACGTCTGCAAGACATGGGTTTCAGCTGGAGTCAGTGCTTCAAGAACCACTACACACAGCGTCTGCAAGACATGGGTTTCAGCTGGAGTCAGTGCTTCAAGAACCACTACACACAGGCGTCTGCAAGACATGGGTTTCAGCTGGAGTCAGTGCTTCAAGAACCACTACACACAGACGTCTGCAAGACATGGGTTTCAGCTGGAGTCAGTGCTTCAAGAACCACTACACACAGGCGTCTGCAAGACATGGGTTTCAGCTGAGTCACTGCTTCAAGAACCACTACACACAGACGTCTGCAAGACATGGGTTTCAGCTGGAGTCAGTGCTTCAAGAACCACTACACACAGACGTCTGCAAGACATGGGTTTCAGCTGGAGTCAGTGCTTCAAGAACCACTACACACAGACGTATGCAAGACATGGGTTTCAGCTGGAGTCAGTGCTTCAAGAACCACTACACACAGGCGTGCAGACATGGGTTTCAGCTGGAGTCAGTGCTTCAAGAACCACTACACACAGACGTCTGCAAGACATGGGTTTCAGCTGGAGTCAGTGCTTCAAGAACCACTACACACAGACGTATGACATGGGTTTCAGCTGGAGTCAGTGCTTCAAGAACCACTACACACAGACGTCTGCAAGACATGGGTTTCAGCTGGAGTCAGTGCTTCAAGAACCACTACACACAGACGTCTGCAAGACATGGGTTTCAGCTGGAGTCAGTGCTTCAAGAACCACTACACACAGACGTCTGCAAGACATGGGTTTCAGCTGGAGTCAGTGCTTCAAGAACCACTACACAGACGTCTGCAAGACATGGGTTTCAGCTGGAGTCAGTGCTTCAAGAACCACTACACAGACGTCTGCAAGACATGGGTTTCAGCTGGAGTCAGTGCTTCAAGAACCACTACGCACAGACGTATGCAAGACATGGGTTTCAGCTGGAGTCAGTGCTTCAAGAACCACTACACACAGACGTCTGCAAGACATGGGTTTCAGCTGGAGTCAGTGCTTCAAGAACCACTACACACAGGCGTCTGCAAGACATGGGTTTCAGCTGGAGTCAGTGCTTCAAGAACCACTACACAGACGTCTGCAAGACATGGGTTTCAGCTGGAGTCAGTGCTTCAAGAACCACTACACACAGACGTCTGCAAGACATGGGTTTCAGCTGGAGTCAGTGCTTCAAGAACCACTACACACAGACGTCTGCAAGACATGGGTTTCAGCTGAGTCAGTGCTTCAGAACCACTACACACAGACGTCTGCAAGACATGGGTTTCAGCTGGAGTCAGTGCTTCAAGAACCACTACACACAGACGTCTGCAAGACATGGGTTTCAGCTGTCGCATTCCTTGAGTCAAACCACTTTTGAACAACAGACAGCGTCAGAAGCGTCTCGCCTGGGATAAAGAAGGACTGCACTGCTGCTGAGTGCTCCAAAGTTATGCTCTCTGATGAAAGTCAATCAGGGTCCCAGAGTCTGGAGGAAGAGAGGAGAGGCACACAATCCAAGTTGCTTGAGGTCCACTGTAAAGTTTCCACAGTCAGTGATGGTTTGGGGTGCCATGTCATCTGCTGGTGTTGGTCCACTGTGTTTTCTGAGGTCAGAGGTCAACGCAGCCGTATACCAGGAAGAGCACTTCATGCTTCCTGCTGCTGACCAACTTTATGGAGATGCAGATTTCATTTTCCAACAGGACTTGGCACCTGCACACAGTGCCAAAGCAACCAGTACCTGGTGTAAGGACCATGGTATCCCTGTTCTTAACTGGCCAGCAAACTCACCTGACCTTTAACCCCATAGAAACTCTCTGGGGTATTGTGAAGAGGAAGATGCCATATGCAGAAGAGCTGAAGGCCACTATCAGAGCAGCCTGGGCTCTCATCACACCAGTGGCCTGTTGCACAAAGCTGGTTTCAGTTGCTACCCAGGTAAGTTTGAGATTAGTTTGACCAAACTCTGGTTTTTCGGGCTCAAGAAGGTGGATTGGTTTTTAGCAGTGTTAATCACCATGGTAACTTACACTACACAGCTAACCTGCTCTGGAGCCGGCTTTATTCTGGGTTAGAGATCACAAACTGGACCAATCAGCTGCAAGTAAAACTCACACCACCTGTATCTCTCAAATTAAAGTCGTTTATAGTGAAAAAACTTTAGAGACAAAATTGCTCATCTTTTGGTGCAAATTATTTATTATATTTTATAATATATGAATTATAATCACTTTTAATTCACATAATATATTCATATAATTATATTATATTGACAAGTAGCCAAATATTAATATAAATATAATACATGCATTCATAATTCTTTTAAACAACATGTATTTATTTGAGCTCTTTGTGAACCTATAATTATTAGGCATATTTCTTTGATTAACATCATGCATTGATATAGTCAGATATTCTTTCAGCTGCCTTCTTAAATTGACGCTGCAGCATAAGTGTTTATTCCTGCTTTAAACACATGTAATTTCATGATAATTTTCATAACGATCTCTCAATCTTCAGAAGAGAAGTGAATCGAACAGACACTGTGATTGGCTGTTTGCCGCACGTGTCACACTTTCAGCTGCACGCGCTTCAGTGTTAATCACAAACTCTGGATTAAACCTGAGTTGACAGAGAAAGTTTATACCAAGCTTTGAGAAACCATTGAACTTGATCTAAACCAGGTTGGATTTATCTGGATTTGTCAACTCTAAACCTACTCTGAAACTCAGAGTTTGTTCAGCTAGCTTCATGCAACAGGCCTCTGAGCAGAGCCACAGCCGGACCGACTCCAGGCCACAGCCGGACCGACTCCAGGCCACAGCCGGACCACAGCCGGACCGACTCCATGCCACAGCCGGACCGACTCCAGGCCACGCCGCAGTGCTGCAGTAATTCAGGCTAAACTAAGCATTGAGTTCTGGACATGCTCATACTTTTCAGTTGGCCAAGATTTCTAAAAATCCTTTCTTTGTATTGGTCTTAAGTACTATTCTAATTTTCTGAGATACTGAATTTGGGATTTTCCTTAGTTGTCAGCTATAATCATCAAAATGAAAAGAAATATACATTTGCAATATATCAGTCTGTGTGGAATGAATGAATATAATATACAAGTTTCACTTTTTGAATGGAATTAGTGAAATAAATAAACTTTTGATGATACCAGACATTTCACACACACCTGAACACACACACACACAGCAGCTGTGACAGGCATACACACACACACACACACACTCCATGATTGAGCGCTCACCGGCCAACAGTGAAAGCTGGGGTCAGCTGTGAAGCCGCCTCTCGACCGACTCCATGATTGGCGCCACCGCCCAGGCAGCGGTTGTTGTACTCTCTCCTGTAGGCGCCGATCGCGATCACACAGAACAGCTCCTGCACAAACACACACACACGCCTCAAACTGCTCAAGAAGTTAATGCTGGTTCTGATAGAAAGGGCTCCAGAATACACAGAGCATCGCAGTTTGTTGCGTATGGGGCGGCATAGCCGCTGACCAGTCAGGGTGCCCATGCTGACCCCTGACCCCGCCGAAAGCACCAACAGTGGCACGTGAGCATCAGAACTGGACCATTAGACCCCCGGAGCATGGCGTGGATGGCGTATGCCTCACTTACCTCAGAAACACATGGCACCAGGATGCACAAACAAGTCCAATCAATGGAGGCCCCATCTCGCAACTTACAGGACTTAAAGGATCTGCAGCTAACATCTTGGTGTCTGTCAGATACCACAGCACACCTTCTAGTGGAGTCCATGCCTCGACGGGTCAGCAAAAGGGGGACCAACACAATATTTCTGCAGGAAGGTGGTCATAATGTTATGCCTGATCAGTGTATGGTACGTTCAGCATCCTTCCTCCAGTCTTCAGTGTCACATGACCCTTCAGAAATCATTCTCATACAGTTATCATCAGTGTGGACACGTCATTCACTCATTTCTCAGGAAGTTCAAAAGAACAGAGTTTATTTGAAATAGAATCTTTACATTACAAACGTCTTTCCGTCTCAAGCATGAGCTCTTACACACTCTGAACGGCAGTGGACACAACATGAAACCGCACAAACACAGCGCATTATAAAGATCTTTACTGGAGAACAGAAGAGCGAGTGCAGTCTGAGGTTAAAACCCAGCGCAGAGGGCAGGCGGGCTCAGATCTTGATGCGGAAGGCGGTGGCGTGGGCTCCGCTCACAGTCTCCGTCCCGCCGGAACCACCGGAGCTGCCGGTCTGGCTGGAGGACTTGAACAGGGCCTTCAGGATGGTCTGCGGATCCACCTCAGCTCCCGCAGATCTGGAGCCGGAGCGAGACGATGAGTCCTTCTGAGCCGAGCCGCCCGCGCCCGGAGAGTCGCTCAGCCGCCTGGAACACGACATCATCATCATCATCATCATCATCATCAACAATAACATCATCATGAGTGTGAGGTAACTCACAGGAGGATTGGCTGCTCTGACGTGATCACACTGCCCTGCATGTGCAGGTTGCACTTCATCGG
>CM040934.1:47855525-47860525 GCA_023029165.1 Gobiocypris rarus
GTGAGTGAGTGAGTGAGTGAGTGGAGTGAGTGAGTGAGTGAGTGAGGAGTGTGTGAGTGTGTGAGTGAGTGAGGAGTGAGTGAGTGAGTGAGTGTGTGAGTGAGTGTGAGTGAGTGAGTGAGTGAGTGAGTGTGAGGAGTGTGAGGAGTGAGTGTGTGAGTGAGTGAGGAGTGAGTGTGAGTGTGTGAGGAGTGTGAGTGAGTGTGTGTGGAGTGTGTGTGAGTGAGGAGTGAGTGTGGAGGAGTGAGTGAGGAGTGTGAGTGTGAGTGAGTGTGGAGTGAGGAGTGTGTGTGTGTGAGTGAGTGAGGAGTGAGTGAGTGAGTGAGTGAGTGAGGAGTGGAGTGAGTGAGTGAGTGTGTGTGGAGTGAGTGTGTGGAGTGAGTGAGTGAGTGAGTGAGGAGTGAGTGAGTGTGTGAGTGAGGAGTGAGTGAGGAGTGAGGAGTGAGTGAGTGTGTGAGTGGAGTGAGTGAGTGAGTGAGTGTGAGTGAGTGAGTGAGTGAGTGAGTGAGTGTGAGTGTGAGTGTGTGTGAGTGTGTGAGTGTGAGTGAGTGAGTGTGAGGTGAGTGAGTGAGTGAGGAGTGAGTGAGTGAGTGAGTGAGTGAGTGAGTGAGTGAGTGAGTGAGTGAGTGAGTGAGTGAGTGTGAGTGAGTGAGTGTGAGTGAGTGAGTGAGTGAGTGAGTGAGTGAGTGAGTGAGTGAGTGAGTGAGTGAGTGAGTGAGTGAGTGAGTGAGTGAGTGAGTGAGTGAGGAGTGTGTGTGTGTGAGTGAGTGTGTGTGTGTGTGTGTGTGAGTGAGTGTGAGTGAGTGAGTGAGTGAGTGAGTGAGTGAGTGAGTGAGTGAGTGAGTGAGTGAGTGTGAGTGAGGAGTGAGTGAGTGAGAGTGAGAGAGTGAGTGAGTGACTGAGTGAGTGAGTGAGTGAGTGAGTGAGTGAGTGAGTGAGTGAGTGTGTGAGTGAGTGAGTGAGTGAGTGTGTGAGAGTGAGTGAGGAGTGAGTGTGAGTGAGTGAGGAGTGAGTGAGGAGTGAGTGAGTGAGTGAGTGTGGAGTGAGGAGTGAGTGAGTGAGGTGTGTGGAGTGAGTGAGTGAGTGAGTGAGTGAGTGAGTGAGTGAGTGTGAGTGAGTGAGTGAGTGTGAGTGAGTGAGTGAGTGAGTGTGTGAGAGTGAGTGAGTGAGTGAGTGAGTGAGTGAGTGAGTGAGTGAGTGAGTGTGAGTGAGTGAGTGAGTGAGTGAGTGAGTGAGTGAGTGAGTGAGAGTGAGTGTGAGTGAGTGAGTGTGAGTGAGTGAGTGAGTGAGGAGTGAGTGAGTGTGTGAGTGAGTGAGTGTGAGTGAGTGAGGAGTGAGTGGAGTGAGTGAGGAGTGAGTGAGTGAGTGAGTGAGTGAGTGAGTGAGTGAGTGAGTGAGTGAGTGAGTGGTGAGTGCGTGTTTGTACCTGTGGGGCGTGGTTTGTGCGCTGCCGTCTCCACCCGCCTGTTGCGCGTCGACGGTCGCCCTGGAGACGGGCTGCAGGGTCTGTGTGGGGACGGGCAGTCGCCGTGGGGACGGAAGGAGGCGTGTACGAGTCGTTCTTCACCACTTTAGTGATCGGAGCCGAGAGAGAGACGGGCACTGGCTGGAGAGAGAGAGAGAGAGAGAGAGTTAGAGTGTGTGTGTGTGTGTGTGTGTGAGAGAGAGTTAGAGTGTGTGTGTGTGTGTGTGTGAGAGAGAGTTAGGCCCAATCCCAATTCAATATTATACTCCTATCCCACGGGAACAGTGGTAAGGTGTAGGGGTGAAAGTATTCCTCTGGGTCATACCTATACCATCACACACAAAATCACACACACACACACAATCACACACACCATCACACACACACCATCACACACACACACCATCACACAAACACACCATCACACACACACACACACACACACACACCATCACACACACACCATTACTCGTCATCACACACACACACCATCATATGTCATCACACACACACCATCACACGTCATCACACACAAACACTCCTTCACACGTCATTACACTCACACACATCACACATCATCACACACACACACCATCACACATCATCGCACACCATCACACACACACCATCACATGTCATCACACACACCATCACGTCATCACACACACACACCATCACACACACACACACACACACACACACACACACACACACATCCTCAATTAACCCGTCTCCGGCGCAATAACTCCGATCTTTCAAGTATTCATATTCTTGTGTAATCGACGCGCCATCCTAAATTAACCCGTCTGCGTGATACCCAAAATTTTGAATATTCCTATCTAATATGATTTAAGACCTGCAAGGTTGCCAGAGTAATAATTATACACTGTTAATAATAGGCCAGAGGAGAACTGGCACCCCGACTGAGTCTGGTTTCTCCCAAGGTTTATTTTTCTCCATCATGCCCTGATGGAGTTTTGGTTCCTTGCCACTGTCGCCTTTGGCTTGGCTTGCTCAGTTGGGGACACTCAAATTATGATCCAAGTTACTCAACTAAATATACAAATAGAATTTATTAATTTGGTCATATATAATTCTATAAACTATCCAAATTAAACTAGCCAAATCAAATTTTGTTGCAATGTTGTCCTGTTTAACACTGTGAAGCTGCTTTGAAACAATCATCATTGTAAAAGCGCTATATAAATAAAGTTGATTGATTGATTGATTGATTGATTGATTGATTGATTGACACACCATCACACATCACACCATCACACACACACACCATCACACACACACACACACACCATCACACGCACACACACACACCATCACATGTCATCACACACACACCATCACACACACACACACACCATCACACACACATCATCACATGTCATCACACACACACACACACACACACCATCACACGCACACCATCACACATTATCACACATCATCACACAATCACACACACACCATCACTCGTCATCACACACACACACCATCACATGTCATCACACACACCATCACATGTCATCACACACACACACACCATCACATGTCATCACACACACACCATCACACACCATCACGTCATCACACACACACACCATCACGCCATCACACACACACACACACACACACACACACACCATCACACAATCACACACACACCATCACTCGTCATCACACACACACCATCACATGTCATCACACACACACACACACACCATCACACACACACACCATCACACACACACACCATCACACACACACACACACACACCATCACACGTCATCACACACACACCAACACACACCATCACACACACCATCACTTGTCATCACACACACACACCATCACACGTCATCTAACACACCATCACACACACACACCATCACGCCATCACACACACACACACACACACACCATCACGCCATCACACACACACACACACACACCATCACATGTCATCACACACACACACACACACCATCACATGTCAGTCATCACACACACCATCACACACACCATCACACCATCACACGCCATCATCACAGACACACCATCACACGTCATCACACACACACCATCACACACACACACCATCACACGTCATCACACACACACCATCACACATCATCACACATCACATGTCATCACACACACAAACACCATCACACACCATCACGCCATCACACACACACACACACCATCACACGTCATCACACACACCATCACATGTCATCACACACACACACCATCACACACACACACACCATCACACACATCATCACACACACACACACACCATCACACACACCATCACACATTATCACACATCATCACACAATCACACACACACCATCACCATCACACACACACACCATCACATGTCATCACACACCATCACATGTCATCACACACACACACACACACCATCACACGTCATCACACACACACACCATCACACGTCATCACACACACACACACACACCATCACATGTCATCACACACACACACACACACCATCACGTCATCACACACACACCATCACACACATCACCATCACACACACACACCATCACACACACACACACACACACACACCATCACACAATCACACAATCACACACACACCATCACTCGTCATCACACACACACCATCACATGTCATCACACACACACACACCACACACACACACACCATCACTCGTCATCACACACACCATCACACACACACACCATCACACGTCATCACACACACACACACACACACACACCATCACACACCATCACACACACACACACACCATCACACACACCATCACTTGTCATCACACACACACACCATCACACGTCATCTAACACACCATTACACACACACACCATCACGTATCACACACACACACACACACACACACACACACACACACACACACACACACACACACACCATCACATGTCATCACACACACACACACACACACACACCATCACACACCATCACATGTCAGTCATCACACACACACCATCACACACACACACACCATCACTGGCCATCACACACACACACATCACACGTCATCACACACACCATCACACACACACACCATCACACGTCATCACACACACACCATCACACATCACATGTCATCACACACACACAAACACCATCACACGTCATCACACACACACCATCACACATCATCACACCATCACATGTCATCACACAAACACACAATCACACACACACACACCATCACGTCATCACACACACACACACCATCACACGTCATCACACACACCATCACAGATCATCACACCATCACATGTCATCACACACACATACACACACACACACCATCACATGTCATCACACACACACACACCATCACACACACACACCATCACACACCATCACGTCATCACACACACATCACACACACACACACACACAATGACACACGCCATCACACACACACACCATCACACGTCATCACACACACACCAACACACACCATCACA
>CM040934.1:47865525-47883025 GCA_023029165.1 Gobiocypris rarus
TACACATATCCTAAGGCCCAAACTGTATTCAAAAATAGGGTTAGTATGTCCCAAATCGCTGTACGCTGAAAAGAGTTTTCCAAAGAGACCCGGATGGTTTACTATTTACTTCGTTTAGAACTACAAACGCGGATTTAAAAAGTGTTAAAGAACTACAAACATGGCAGATGTGCGAGTCTGACGGTTAAGTGGAGAGGTTTAGATAAAAGCGTTTGAGTGATCAATTATCCGTTTTAACCTGACAAAAACATATTTATTCAGTGTTATCCTCATTATATTTCATCTGCAGCAGCAGTGTGAACTGTTGTAATGATGCGTGTGGCCATTATTATATTTAAACTGCAAACACATGAGGAAGTTCAAAGTAAAGGGACAATCCCTGGTTTTCTGAGGTATTATCCATCAACGGGATGAACGGGATTTGGCTTGGGCAAAGGCTTAATTTGAGATATCTAAGACATAAATGTAAAACGCAAAGTTAAGTCACAGTTCTGTTTTAATTAGAAAAAAACTTAAAAAACCCAGCTACATTTTGGAAAACTATAAATTCGATGAAAATTCGTTATTTTCAGCACTTCCGAAAAATAATAATTGTTAATAATGAACAAATTATAGATAAAAAAGATGTAGTTGACTTCTTTAACAATGACTTTAGCAAGAACATCTTTCAGCCCAATCTCTGGGGCTCGAACCGCTTTACCTGTGAACCAGTTTCAAGGGAGAAGGTTTTATTCGCTTGTGGCTAATATTATTGTTGAACCAATAACTTATATTTTTTATTTATCTTTAGAACAAAACATTATACTTCGAAGACAGCGCATGTAGTAACAACACTTTTAAAACTATTCTCATTATTAAAACAGAACTCATATTGACTCAACATGTTTGCGTCATTGGTAAGTGATCAGTAAAGGATGATCTTATTCCCTCTCAGTCCGGTATAGCACATCACAGCAGTTACAGAGAGGCAGCTGATGATATTGTTAGTGCTATTGATTGTAAAGTAAAGTGTTATTTATCGATCTTTCACAAGCATTTGATACGGTTGATCACACCATTTTGTTAAAATGTCTGTCTATAATTGGGGTAATCAATATGTCAGCTGTGAAGGCATTATATCAGGGGAGGCAGAACTAGCTGAAGGTTCGGGCCTTTATTGATTACGATCTCTATGATGATATATGTGTACAGATGCACATCTCTATGCGACGATAATATCATATACAGCACTGCTAGATCTCCATATGAGCCATGACAGAAACTGCAGGATGCTTTTACAGTTCTACAAAAAGATTTACTTAACTTAAAATCGGTACTTAATTTAAAAAAGACAAAATGTATGTTATTTACTCACTCCAGAGAATTGGAAGAGTGTCATATTATAATTACTTGGGTTTTTAACTAGAGGAAAAGCTCACATTTAAACCCCATCACCTGGTAAAAAGCTGAGGTTATAGGGTTATATTATAGAAATAAGGCTTGTTTCAGTTTAAAAGCAAGAAGGGAACTTGTTGCTGCTACCGTTTTATCTGTTATAGACTATGGAGATAATCTGTACATCAGTAGTAATGCATTACAATATTTCGTTACTCCTTTAAAAGTAACTTATTGAGTTACTTAGTTACTTTTTAAGAGAAGTAATGTGTTACGTTACTTTGCGTTACTTTTTCTGACCTGGGTTGGGCTTGGTTTATTTAAGATTCTATTTTTGTGCAAATGTAAAGACCTCTTCATACCAAAATGAAATAATAACCTATTTGGCTGAGGTAAAAATACAGATTCCCACATGAACAGTAGAGGGCGCTGCTCTGGATAACGGAAGAATAATAATCTAGTACATTTTGCTCATGGTTTAACTGAATGATTAAAGGTCAGCAGCTAATTGGTCATTAAAGGCTATTTAACATTTAATTATTGGAGCTTTGCATATTTAGCATTTGACTGATTTTATTCTCTTTGAGGAATTCTCAATCTTTATGCAAATGAGATGAATAAATGCTCATAACTACAGTAACTATCATGTTCACACACACGCCTCTGCTGTCAGTCAAATAACTGTGGAAAAGTAACTGATACTTTGTTGTAAATTTGAAAAGTAATGAGTTACTTTACTAGTTACTTGAAAAAGTAATCCGATTACATAACTCAAGTTACTTGTTACTAAAGGCCTCCGCTCTCAATTCGTACACAGCATCACTGGCTTATTTTTATTTATAAGGCAGTGATAGGATTGTTATTTATCAGTTTTCTCTGGTTGACAACAACAGATACAATCTCAGGTCAAAAAATAGCCTTCTTCTTCCTAACCCTGCGGTAAGATCTGAAACTATAATCCCACTGATGAGTATATGTCACAGAAACCTTATAAGTGTGATTATAGACTGCTGTTCTGCTTTGTTTTCTGCCTGTTCTGGTTATGTTATTAGGTCATATTTTGTTTGTTGTTGTATTTAAAGGAACTGTATGTAAGAAATGTATTTCAATTAATCATAAAATGCCCCTGATATGTCACTAGACATTAAGAAATCATGTTCAATTTCAAATTGAGACACCGCTCTATAGTCATTTCAAAGTGATTGCAGTACCAGTTTTGGCCACAATCCTACATACAGCTCCTTTAACTTTTGTCCTTGTTAGCTGTTGCATGGTTTATAAGAGATCATTTGAAAAAGAGACGATAGTCTCAATATGATTTCCCCTGGTTAAATAAAGTAATAATAACGAATAATACAAAATGAGGAGTCTATGCATGCATTAAAGACCCACACATGGCAAATCCGCGTGCTACCACATTTCTCTCCGATACGGTAGAAGATGAAATTGAATATATAAGTTTTATAATAAAAAAACCCTTTGAATATCTAAAAAACCTTTGATATGTTAAAGGTAAGTTTCAGAGCTGCAAACGTCCTTGTTAGTCAAAGAAAAGCTTTTATTGAAAACGAGAGCTCTCAGATATACTAATAATACTACTGATCGATGACGTCACAGAAGGAGTCCCGCCCGCGTCTGTAGCCCCGCCCACCGGCTCATGCCGGAGAGATGTTGTCTGGTTGTGGAAGCACACAGTCCCTGCATGAGCTTCCTCCGGATTCTAATATTATAAAGGCATTGATGAACCTTATTTTTAACGAATATTGAGATCACGTGCATAAGACGTTGCTCGTTTGTTCGCTTCATTTCACTGCGGAATCGTCTGTAAACAAGACACAGGTCCAGACTGGATTAGCAGACATACTGAGATATAAACACAATGCTGTGCCTTCTGGATCCCACAGGAATGGTGCAGCACACTTCTGTGAGGAAAACATGTTTTTATACGTGATAAAG
The DNA here is from genome assembly GCA_023029165.1 of Gobiocypris rarus. NCBI lineage: Eukaryota > Metazoa > Chordata > Actinopteri > Cypriniformes > Gobionidae > Gobiocypris > Gobiocypris rarus. Next base: position 47,868,856 of record CM040934.1, read on the forward strand.
TATTGCATTGTTCCAGAGCGATAGGATTATGTAAGAGAGCTGAGAGCCTGCGGGTCCGCGGAGGGACACACGGGGGCGCCAGAGGCCAGAGAAAATACACCAGATACAAATCGCTTTATTTCAATACAAAATCAATTAATTTAAATAAGTACATAATTATAACTCTAAATAAATAACTATATATATATATATAGTTTGTTTTGTGAGACCCTGAATGAGTGGCTACTATTGTCATATCCTTTAATACAGTTAAATACTTATGAAAGCAAGAATATTTCCATTTGAGACTGAATCATCATCATAATATAAATAAACACGGCACATTTCACCGCCTGTGTGTGTTATATTCAGGTTTGGTTGCTGTTCCTCGGACTCCATTTCCCGTGATGCATCTGTTCAGCGCTGCGGCTGCAGCGGCACACACACACACACACACACACACACGCGCGTCGCGATAACATCTCTCGCGCCATGGCTGCAGCTCTGTCTCGAGCTCTGAAATTACCGGGTAAGTCAAATATTAATCTCTAATAAGCGGTCAAATGAATGAGGGTGTAATGAGCAGCGCTTCAGATGTGACGCGCGGTGTTTGTGCTCCGCTCGGTGACGTCAGTGATGGGATTACCTCACGCATCTCATTCCGTTATGTCGCTACGATGCGTTCAAATGCTTTAATTATCATGATTATTATTATACACGAGCTGGTTATTATACACACACTGACCTGCACTGAGGACGACGTCAGAACGAGCGGTTATATAATATCACATTATTCTCGACAGCATCTTACCATGGTATGAGTGTTCAGCACCATGGTAAACGGCAATGTCACGTGACCACATGGGTTAAACAAAGAAAGGATTGGTCGCTGTTTCCTCAAATAAGAAAATTATGAATTTTCCTCAAAATGTAAAATGTTGTATTTAATTAGAATGCTGTATTGTTGGATAAAGCTCTGTAAAGTGTGAGTGTTCGCCCGCCGCAGGGAAGAAGGGCTCGGATCTGGGCGAGTACGACCCGCTCACGCAGGCGGACAGCGAGGATGAGACGGAGGACGATGACCTGGTGCTGAACTATCCCCGGAACGGCCTGAGCGCGGCCGGGGCCGGCCTGAGGGACGAGGAGGAGGAGTTTGAGGAGGGGGCGGGGCTGGATGCGGAGGCGGGGCCTGTGCGGAGGTGGGCGGAGCGCAGGAGAAGGCAGCGGCTGTGCGCGGGCGGTGCGGACCACAGCGTCCTGCTGCCTCTGAGCTGTGCGGCGCTGCTGGTGCTGCTGTGTGCCTTCCTCATCCCCTGCCCACAGGGGGCGCCGCACCGCACGCACTGGCAGACGGAGCTCGGAGACGTGAGCGGTGAGTGATGCTCTCAGCACCACAGCACCAGAGGACCCTGCAGACTCAACACGCGTGTGTGTTTGTGTGTGTGTGTGTGTGTGTGTGTGTGTGTGTGTGTGTGTGTGTGTGTGTGTGTGTGTGTGTGTGTGTGTGTGTGTGTGTGTGTGTGTGTGTGCGTGTGTGTGTGTGTGTGTGTGTGTGTGTGTGTGTGTGTGTGTGTGTGTGTGTGTGTGTGTGTGTGTTCTCAGGCGTGACGTCGCCTCCACTGGCGCTGTGGGATGTGGACGGAGACGGACTGGAGGACGTTTTTATCGGAGTCACGAGTGTCTCTAATGACAGTCAGCCAATGAGCACGCAGAACAAAGGTGAGCACAAGAGAGGGCGGAAAACAAGAGAAATCTCTAAAAACTATACAGATAATAACAACTGTAATGACAACTGTAACGACACTAATGATAACTAACGATAATTGTAACGATAACTAACGATAACTGTAATGATAAACTGTAACGACTGTAGCAAAAACTGTAACAATAACTGTAACGATAACTGTAACGATAACTGTAACGATAACTGTAACGATAACTGTAACGATAACTGTAATGATAAACTGTAACAATAACTTTAACGACTGTAGCGGAAACTTTAACAATAACTGTAACGATAACTGTAATGATAAACTGTAATGACTGTAGCAAAACTGTAACAATAACTGTATCGATAACTGTAACGATAACTGTAACAATAACTGTAACGATAACTGTAACGATAACTGTAATGATAAACTGTAACGATAACTGTAACGATAACTGTAACGATAACTAACGATAACTGTAAGGATAAACTGTAACAATAACTGTAACAATAATTGTAACGATAACTAACGATAACTGTAATGATAAACTGTAACAATAACTGTAACAATAATTGTAACGATAACTAACGATAACTGTAATGTTAAACTGTAACGACTGTAGCAAAACTGTAACAATAACTGTAACAATAATTGTAACGATAACTAACGATAACTGTAACAAAAACTGTAACAATAACTGTAACAATAATTGTAACGATAACTAACGATAACTGTAATGATAAACTGTAACGACTGTAGCGAAAACTGTAACAATAACTGTATCGATAACTAACAACTGTAACGATAACTGTAACAATAACTACGATAACTGTAACGATAACTGTAACAATAACTGTAACGATAACTGTAATGATAAACTGTAATGATAAACTGTAACGACTGGTAGCAAAAACTGTAACAATAACTGTATCGATAACTGTAACAATAACTGTAACAATAACTGTAACGATAACTGTAACAATAACTGTAATGACTGTAGCTAAAACAGTAACAATAACTGTAACAATAACTGTAACGATAACTAACAATAACTGTAATGATAAACTGTAACGACTGTAGCAAAAACTGTAACAATAACTGTATCGATAACAAAAATAACTGTAACAATAACTGTAACAATAACTTACGATAACTGTAACGATAACTATAATGATAACTATAATGATAACTATAATGATAACTGTAATGATAACTATAATGATAACTGTAATGATAACTATAATGATAACTATAATGATAACTATAATGATAACTGTAATGATAACTGTAACAATAACTAACGATAACTGTAATAACTGTAACCATAACTGTAGCCATAACTGTAATGATAACTGTAATGATAAACTGTAACGATAACTGTAACAATAACTGTAACGATAACTGTAATGATAAACTGTAACAATAACTGTAACGATAACTGTAATGATAAACTGTAACGATAACTGTAACGATAACTGTAATGATAAACTGTAACGACTGTAGCGAAAACTGTAACAATAACTGTAACAATAACTGTAACGATAACTGTAACAATAACTGTAATGATAAACTGTAACGATAACTGTAATGATAAACTGTAACGACTGTAGCGAAAACTGTAACAATAACTGTAACAATAACTGTAACGATAACTGTTACAATAACTTTAATGATAAACTGTAACGATAACTGTAACAATAACTAATGATAAACTGTAACAATAACTGTAACAATAACTGTAACGATAACTAATGATAAACTGTAACGACTGTAGCGAAAACTGTAACAATAACTGTAACAATAACTGTAACGATAACTGTAACGATAACTGTAATGATAAACTGTAAACACTGTAGCGAAAACTGTAACAATAACTAACGATAACTGGAATAACTGTAACGATAACTGTAACGATAACTAACGATAACTAACAATAACTGTAACAATACCTGTAACGATAACTGTAATGATAACTGTAATGATAACTGTAACAATAACTGTAATGATAACTGTAATGATAACTGTAACGATAACTAACGATAACTGTAATGATAACTGTAACGATAACTGTAACGATAACTGTAACGATAACTGTAACGATAACTAACGATAACGGCCTCTCCTCCAGTAGAACGGTTTACTTTAGAAGGAGCCAGTGAAACATTTTTTTAATAAAATATGACCTCAGGAAACCGTACGGTTGAGATGTCAGTTCATGGTAAATCTTGCTTTACATTGACAGTATTTCATGAGGTTTTTTGAATGTTGAATGAAACCGATCAGGCATAACATTATGACCACCTTCCTAATATTGTGTTGGTCCCCCGTTTCCTGACCCGTCTCTGATGGACTCCACTAAACCCCTGAAGGTGTGCTGTGGTATCTGGCACCAAGATGTTAGCAGCAGATCCTTTAAGTCCCACGAGGCGGGGCCTCCATGGATCGGACTTGTTTGTTCAGCACATCCCACAGATGCTCGATTGGATTGAGATCTGGGGAATTTGAAGGCCAAGTCAACACCTCAAACTCGTTGTTGTGCTCCTCAAACCATTCCTGAAGCATTTGTGCTTTGTGTCAGGAGCATTATCCTGCGGGAAGAGCCACAGCCACCAGGGAATACTGTTTCCATGAAAGGCTGTACATGGTCTCAGCAATGCTTAGGTAGGTGGGACGTGTCAAAGGAACATCCACATGGATGGCAGGACCCAAGGTTTCCCAGCAGAACATTGCCCAAAGCATCACCTCCGCCGGCTCGCCTTCTTCCCATAGTGCATCCTGGGGCCATGTGTTCCCCAGGTAAACTTCTTGAGCAGTTTGAGCTCCAGTAGCTCGTCTGTTTGATCGGACCACACGGGCCAGCCTTCGCTCCACACGTGCATCAATGAGCCTGGGCCGCCCATGACCCTGTGGCCGGTTCTCCACTGTTCCTTCCTTGGAGCACTTTTGATAGATCCTGACCACTGCAGACCGGGAACACCCCACAAGAGCTGCAGTTTTGGAGATGCTCTGACCCAGTCGTCTAGCCATCACAATCTGGCCCTTGTCAAACTCGCTCAAATCCTTACGCTTGCCCATTTTTCCTGCTTCTAACACATCAACTCTGAGGACAAAATGTTCACTTGCTGCCTAATATATCCCACCCACTAACAGGAGTCGTGAGGAAGAGATCAGTGTTATTCACCGGTCATTATGTTATGCCTGGTCGGTGTATGTGTGAGTAACATTTTTTTACTATGTCTGCTTGATGAACACAATTAAATATCCCAATGGACGTCCTCATAATCCAGTCTATTGTCACGCTTCAGTCGGTCCTCTGGTCACGCATACTTTGGAATATTATGGCAAACAGGAGCTTATGTATATTTTGCCATTTTTTCACAATCAAAGTAAGGTCTACCGTGCGGTTGAGAAATCAGTCTACTCCAGCAGTGTGTGTGTGTGTGTGTGTGTGTGTGTGTGTAGAGTTCAGCGTGTCAGCGGTCAGTGGAGACAGTGGTCAGCTGCTGTGGACGAGGCCGCTCAGGGAGCCGCTGTTCTCCGTTCAGTGTGGCCTCCAGACAGGAAGTGCAGATCCACTTTCCTCCGCCTGCGTCCTGATCAGCTCCGGTCACATCATCACCGTCAACGCCTCCACAGGTCTGTCTCTCTCACACACACTCGCTCACGACAGATGAACACGCGTGTGTGTGATGATATGAGTGTGTTTCAGGCCGGACGTGGTGGACGGCAGCTGTAGGTGACGTGGAGTCTCACGCGGTTCTGCTGCCCGACCTGGACGGAGACGCCTTTCCTGACCTGCTGATCGCCACACTGCCAGCAGACCAGGTGACCACACACACACACACACACACACACACACTGACCCTGCCCCTAAACCTACCCATTACACACACACACACACACACACACACTGCCCCTAAACCTACCCATCACACACACACACTCTCTTAGCTGCCCATCGTATTCGATGATGAGTCTTGCTCCAGGGATGCGGGTGGGGGGGGATGACCGATCCTAGATCCGCACACTCTTCCACAGATGGAGCAAGGGAAACCACTCTTGATGCATCTCTCGGATCGTCGGTCTTGTTTGATTTGGTGTATTTGAGAGACTGCAGTGGCACAGGTGAGCTGCCAGGCTGATCTGTCGAGTGCCAGAGATTCGAGCTGTGTGAAGGGAATGCTCCCTCGCTTTAGAAGACCCCTGGTGTAGTCCTTTAAACGCTGCTTTTGCCCTCCAGCGGGGCGCTTTGCCCCCAGTAGTTGACTGTAGAGGACTTGGCGGGGCAGGCCGTGTTCAGGCATGCATATGGTGTGCCCTATCCAACGCAGATGTTTTTTGGCCACAGCTGCTTCCATGCAGATTAAGCCAGTATTGCTGAGGATGGGTGTGTGGGGATTTGGTCTTCCCAGGACAAATTGAGGATCTTCTGAAGGCAGTGGATATTGAAGGCCTCTAGGTTGGTGAAGTGCTGGCGGTATGGAGACAGACTTCACTGTAGACAGCGACCTTGGTACTGACCTTCAGGTTACGGTTTTCAAAAACCCTGCTGCGTCCAAAAGAGTTTTATCCGGGTGTGTATTTCTGTATCAAGGGAGCAGCATGAGGACAGAGTGGAGCCGAGGTAGGTGAAGTGGTCCACTGTTTTAAGTGGGACACCGCTTATGTGAAAACTGGGGGGTACGGGGGCGGGGGTGGTGAGATGGGACATGACCTCTGGGTTTTGAATGTTAACCTGCAGGCCAAAAGAATGGTACAGACGGGATATTGTGTTGAGGGCGTGCTGCATAAGAGTCCGTGCTGTGAGCTACGACCGCAGTCATCAGCATACTGAAGCTCTGAAACAGATTTGGCGGGTCTTCGTCTTTGTGGGAGCCTGGAGTCGGCGGATGTTAAAGAGGCTTCCGTCGAGTCTTCCTGCCCCATGACACAATGGAAGAGGCAGGTGATGACAGAAAGGAGGATGTTAAAGAGCACAGGGGCCAAGACACAGCCTTGTTTCACCCCAAAGTTTACCTCGAAAGATTCTGACTGAAGTTTTCCCATGAGCACTCTGTCTTGCATCCCATCATGCAACTGCTGTAGGATGCTGAGAAACCTTGGGTGGTATCCCGAGTTTAGAGAGAGGTCGATGAAGGCTATGTAAAGGCCTTGTGCTGTTCTCGGCTCTTCTCCAGCAGCTGTCTCAAGACAAAAATCATGTCTATTGTGGATCTGGACTTCCAGAAGCCACACTGCGTTTCCGGGAGCACAGCTACGGAGCATGATCTTGGCCAAGACTTTCCCTGCGATGGAGAGGAGAGATATCCCACGGCTGTTGCCGCAGACTGCTCTATCTCTTCTCTGCTTGTAAATGACCACGATGTTAGCATCCTTCCAGTCCTGTGGGAGGGTCCCATGTTCCCAGATGTTTGGATCAGGAGGTGCAGACAGCACTTGAGGATGTTTCGTCCTTGTTTGAAAACCTCTGCAGGGATTCCATCGGGTCCAGCGCATTTGTTGTCCTTCAGCCTTGCAATGGCTTGCTGGAGTTCGGAGTAGAGTGGTGGGGTATCCAGATGCATGGTTGGTGGCAGGTCTGGCAGATTATCCAGGGTATGTGGGTCAGCAGGGTTAGTGTGGTTGAAGAGACTGTCGAAGTGATTTGCCCAACGGTCAAGAATCTCGTGGCGGTCCTTGAAAAGCGTGGACCCGTCAGCTGATCGGTCTGGAGTAATCGCTTGTTTCCTGGGGCCATACAATGCTTTTAAGGCATCGTAAAATCCTTGAGTGTTGTTACAGTCGGCCAGATTCTGGAGATCTTGCACCTTTTGCAACTGCCAGGTGTTCTCCCTAATCCGAAGGGATCGCTGGGTTTCTCTTGCAGCAGTGAAGGAGGTTATAAGGGTGGGAGAACAGGAGAGCTTTATGGGCTTCGTGCTTGGTTTTTAAGAGTGACTGTATCTCAGCTGAGTTACAGTCGAACCAGTCCTGATGATGTTTCCTTGATTGGCCTGAGGCTGCGCTATAAATAGCCTGACGCAGATCAGGCCAGTCAGGTGATTCTTCCGGGATCTTGTTGAGGTTTTCATCAAGAAACCGCCGGAGGTTGGCTTTGGTGGTGTGGCTGTACGGTTGAGTTTCTTGTGTGAGGCTGTCTTCGGGCTGCGAGGTTGAATGCTCATGAGTAACTTGAATCGGACAATGAGATGGTTAGTCCAGCAGTCAGCTTCTCTCATAACACGGGTGGAGAGGACATCTTGTCTGTCTTTTTGATGGACAATCACGTAGTCAAGGAGATGCCAATGTTTTTAGCGTGGGTGCTGCCAGGTGGTCTTGAACCTGTTCTTCAACTGGAAGATGGTGTTAGTAATGACCCGCTGGTGCTCTGCACAGAGGGAGAGGAGTCTGAGCCCGTTGTGGTCCATTTTCCCCATTGGCCGATGACTTTACTCCATACCAGTCCCCATGAGTATGATCCTGTCTGCAGCCGTGGTTTTCTGTAGGATGGCGTCAAGAGCTCTATAGAAATTATCTTTGATGTTATGCTCGGCATCAAGGGTGGGAGCGTATGCACTGATGAGAGTGCGAAGCGTTTCTTTGCCAGGGGAATGCGCTGCAGCAGTTTAGACTTCACAGCGATTGCCTTTGGGAACCCCCTTCCAGAAGGTGTACCCAGCTCCGACCTCTGTCAAGGAGTCTTCCCCATGTAGTCTGGTCTCGCTGAGAGCTGCTATGTCGATGTTATATCTTGCAAGCTCAAGGGCCACCAGTGCTGTACTGCGGTGGGGGCCATCAGGAGTTTCGGCCCGGTCCAGCAGTGTGCGAACGTTCCACCAAGCAATGCTTAGCTTATTTTTCACTTTGATTTTTCGACCGCGAAGGGGGGATGCTCCCACGGTTGCGGCTTACCATCCGGAGTGTAGGGAGCAGACAGTTTTTTGGACCACCTTTCCCAGGTCCTCCCCCATCTCAGGGGTTAGCAGTGTGGGGCTGCTCAATCGCAGTGGAAGCTGCCGAAAAGACGCGCTGCTCCATCCCGCAGTCCTAATGACCATCACTCCATTGCCGCCTGTGTGCATGGTTTGGCTAGACACTCCCAGCCACATCCTTGGCCTGTGCCACCACCATTCCACATCGCCACAGGACTTTTCAGAGGAAGGGGAGTAAGAAGCGCATAGGTAAGGATTAAGGTGGGGGTATGGGTGCGCAAACCTCACTCCCACCATCTTCACTCCTGCCAGATGGATCTCCAGTGGCATGCCGGTGGTCCAATCAGCTGGACTCCGCCTATGCCTGCCCCCAGGTGCAGGTTTGTCTTCAGGGTTTGCTCCCCTACCCACTGTACCATCCTGAGTTAACCCACGTGGCTGTGGGGTTGCCTTCTTCAGCCTTCCCAGCCGTTGTGATTGTTCTGACCCCATCACCTTCTGCCCGCCCGCTCCACCGCTGGGGTCTTCACTATTTACCCATAGCTTGGGCACACACACACACACACACACACACACACACACACACACACACACACACACACACACACACACATTCACTCACACACCTAGGCTCATGTCTAATGGTGACGTCCTCAGGTGTCTGATCTGGCTTTGGTCTTGATCTCCGGCCGGTCAGGAGCTCTGATTGGCCGGCCGGTGAACTTTAACCTCACGGCTCAGGGGAAGCTGATTGGTCCGCAGCTGCACGAGACGCAGACGGGAGCCTATTACGTGCTGTTTGGACTGGGTGAGTCTGATCACAGGATATGAGGGAAAACACAGAATGATCATACACAAGATGAAATGATGATTAAAGTCATAGTTTGCCTTCTTTAATACAACGTCATGGAATGTCATCATTTCAATATCTGATGAATATGACCTGTGTTAATGTCATGGGATGTGTGTGTGTGTGTGTTCAGGCACGGTGGAGGGCGTCTCTCTCAGCCTGATTTACAGGCAGGCCACAGGCAGGGCAGCCTCGTCTCGGGTCCGTCTGAAGGAGCCCAGCTGGGAGCGTCTGAGGAAGAGCAACTCGTCCCGGCTCATTCACATCAGCAGGTGGAGTTCACACACAAACACTGACCCCTGACCCGACCTCACGTGTGTGTGTGTGTCAGTGATCAGGTGGAGTTCACACACAAACACTGACCCCTGACCCGACCTCATGTGTGTGTGTGTAGTGATCAGGTGGAGTTCCTGCTGCCTCTGGTGGCCGGTCAGTCTCAGGGTCACAGTAATCTGGACAGTGTGTCAGTGCTGAACTCCAGCCGCAGTCTCTGGATCCTCCTGTGTGGAGCGGACGGCCGTCTGTCTGTGCTGAGAGAGAGCGACACACACACCGTCTGGAGCCTCGGCCCCGCCTCCATACACACGTCTGTACACATCACTCCTGCTGTGCTTTCTGCCAATTCTGATGTTTTTAATATGTATAAGTAGTGTTAGTTTGAGCTGTGTTAGTACTTAACCTAAACAAGACTTAAACATGTGTGTGTGTGTGTGTGTGTGTGTGTGTGTGTTTGCAGCCGTCCAGCGTTGGGTCACTTCAATGATGACGGGGTTCCTGATCTACTCATTCATCAGTCGGCCAATGGCGTCAGGAAGGTGCGCATCTCATTATCTTTATGCGCAGCGAGCTGATGGTCTGTGACCCGCAGGTGCAGATCATCGATGGTGCTCGGGGGCGGAGCTTGTGGGAGGCGGGGTTTGTGTGTCCTCGTCTGGCGGTGGAGGACTCGTCCGTTCTCACCACGTCCGGCCAATCCGTCTTCCTCTTCTGGGCGGGAGATCTGCTCTCACAGGCGCAGAACGTCACCAAGGCAACCAGCCAAGCGGCCGAGCCGGTGCTCCGCAAGCTCTTCCTGTTCCATCCGACCTATCCCACAATCCTCCTGCAGCTGAGCAGCACCACGGACACCGTCCTCTCGGCCACAGGTGTCCAGTCACACACACACCGGTGTATATCAGAGGGGGGGGGCACTGCAGTCAAAAGCCCCTCTCCGTGAAGGGTGAGTTCAGTGACCGCTGACGGTCTGTGTGTGTGTGTGTGTGTGTCTCGGGCAGTGAGTTACCAGCCGCAGCAGAAGGATGCGACCTACATCAGCGTCTCGTCCCGGCCCACCTCCGGCCGCCGTCCGGCTGCGCAGCTGCTCAAGAGCCTCAGCCTGAGAGCGGCCATCGCAGACGCTCAGATCCTGCAGCTGCCGGACACCAGCAGAGACACCGCAGACGCCAAACCCGCCGCCTTCCACCTCAGCAAGTTCTTCAGAAGCCTGTGCTTCAAACAGGTCAGAGGTCACCCGACAGGTCAGGGGTCACTCGGCAGGTCAGGGGTCACCGACAGCTCAAGGGTCACTCGACAGGTCAAAGTCGCTCGATAGGTCAGAGGTCACTCAACTGATCAGGGGTCATTCCAAAGCTCAGGGATCACTCCGCAGCTCAGGAATTACTCGACAGGTCAGAAGTCACTCAACAGGTTAGGGGTCACTCGACAGATCAGGGATCCAACAGGTTAGAGGTCACTTGATAGGTTAGAGGTCACTCGACAGGTCAGAAGTCACTCGACAGCTCAGAGGTCACTCGATGGGTCAGAGGTCACTTGACATGTCAGAGATTACTCGACAGCTCAGAGGTCACTCCACAGCTCTGGGGTTACTCAACAGGTCAGAGGTCACTTGACAGCTCAGGGGTCACTCAACAGGTTAGGGGTCACTTGACAGACAGCTCAGAGGTCACTCCACAGCTCTGGGGTTACTCAACAGGTCAGAGGTCACTCGACAGCTCAGGGGTCACTCAACAGGTTAGGGGTCACTTGACAGACAGCTCAGAGGTCACTCCACAGCTCTGGGGTTACTCAACAGGTCAGAGGTCACTCGACAGCTCAGGGTCACTCAACAGGTTAGGGGTCACTTGACAGACAGCTCAGAGGTCACTCCACAGCTCTGGGGTTACTCAACAGGTCAGAGATCACTCGACAGCTCAGGGGTCACTCAACAGGTCAGGGGTCACCGACAGCTCAGGGGTCACTCGACAGGTCAAAGTCGCTCGATAGGTCAGAGGTCACTCTACTGATCAGGGGTCATTCCAAAGCTCAGGGATCACTCCGCAGCTCAGGGGTTACTCGACAGGTCAGAAGTCACTCAACAGGTTAGGGGTCACTCGACAGATCAGGGATCCGACAGGTTAGAGGTCACTTGATAGGTTAGAGGTCACTTGACCGGTCAGAAGTCACTCGACAGCTCAGAGGTCACTCGATGGGTTAGAGGTCACTTGACATGTCAGAGGTCACTTGACATGTCAGAGGTCACTCGACAGCTCAGGGGTCACTCAACAGGTTAGGGGTCACTTGACAGACAGCTCAGAGGTCACTCCACAGCTCTGGGGTTACTCAACAGGTCAGAGGTCACTCGACAGCTCAGGGGTCACTCAACAGGTCAGAGGTCACCGACAGCTCAGGGGTCACTCGACAGCTCAGGGGTCACCGACAGCTCAGAGGTCACTCGACAGCTCAGGGGTCACTCAACAGGTCAGGGGTCACCGACAGCTCAGGGGTCAATCGACAGACAGCTCAGAGGTTACTAAATGTCAATACTTTGTGATATAAAAAGCCTGTGTGTGTATGTTATACACTCATCTAAAGGATTATTAGGAACACCTGTTCAATTTCTCATGAATGCAATTATCTAATCAACCAATCACATGGCAGTTGCTTCAGTGCATTTAGGGGTGTGGTCCTGGTCAAGACAATCTCCTGAACTCCAAACTGAATGTCAGAATGGGAAAGAAAGGGATTTAAGCAGTTTTGAGCATGGCATGGTTGTTGGTGCCAGACGGGCCGGTCTGAGTATTTCACAATCTGCTCAGTTACTGGAATTTTCACGCATGGATCCATCATGCCTTGTTCCCACTGTGCAGGCTGGTGGTGGTGGTGTAATGGTGTGGGGATGTTTTCACTGTGCAGGCTGGTGGTGGTGGTGTAATGGTGTGGGGATGTTACCACTGTGCAGGCTGGTGGTGGTGGTGTAATGGTGTGGGGATGTTTTCACTGTGCAGGCTGGTGGTGGTGGTGTAATGGTGTGGGGATGTTTTCACTGTGCAGGCTGGTGGCGGTGGTGTAATGGTGTGGGGATGTTTTCACTGTGCAGGCTGGTGGTGGTGGTGTAATGGTGTGGGGATGTTACCACTGTGCAGGCTGGTGGAGGTGGTGTAATGGTGTGGGGATGTTTTCACTGTGCAGGCTGGTGGTGGTGGTGTAATGGTGTGGGGATGTTTTCACTGTGCAGGCTGGTGGTGGTGGTGTAATGGTGTGGGGATGTTTTCACTGTGCAGGCTGGTGGTGGTGGTGTAATGGTGTGGGGATGTTTTCACTGTGCAGGCTGGTGGTGGTGGTGTAATGGTGTGGGGATGTTACCACTGTGCAGGCTGGTGGTGGTGTAATGTGGGGGATGTTTTCCCACTGTGCAGGCTGGTGGTGGTGGTGTAATGGTGTGGGGATGTTTTCACTGTGCAGGCTGGTGGTGGTGGTGTAATGGTGTGGGGATGTTTTCACTGTGCAGGCTGGTGGTGGTGGTGTAATGGTGTGGGGATGTTTTCACTGTGCAGGCTGGTGGTGGTGGTGTAATGGTGTGGGGATGTTTTCACTGTGCAGGCTGGTGGTGGTGGTAATGGTGTGGGGATGTTTTCACTGTGCAGGCTGGTGGTGGTGGTGTGGGGATGCCACTGTGCAGGCTGGTGGTGGTGTAATGGTGTGGGGATGTTCCCACTGTGCAGGCTGGTGGTGGTGGTGTAATGGTGTGGGGATGTTTTCACTGTGCAGGCTGGTGGTGTAATGGTGTGGGGATGTTTTCACTGTGCAGGCTGGTGGTGGTGGTGTAATGGTGTGGGGATGTTTCACTGTGCAGGCTGGTGGTGGTGGTGGTGTAATGGTGTGGGGGTGTTTTCACTGTGCAGGCTGGTGGTGGTGGTGTAATGGTGTGGGGATGTTTTCACTGTGCAGGCTGGTGGTGGTGGTGTAATGGTGTGGGGATGTTTTCACTGTGCAGGCTGGTGGTGGTGGTGTAATGGTGTGGGGATGTTATCACTGTGCAGGCTGGTGGTGGTGGTGTAATGGTGTGGGGATGTTTTCACTGTGCAGGCTGGTGGTGGTGGTGTAATGGTGTGGGGATGTTTTCACTGTGCAGGCTGGTGGTGGTGGTGTAATGGTGTGGGGTGTTTTCACTGTGCAGGCTGGTGGTGGTGGTGTAATGGTGTGGGGATGTTTTCACTGTGCAGGCTGGTGGTGGTGGTGTAATGGTGTGGGGATGTTTTCACTGTGCAGGCTGGTGGTGGTGGTGTAATGGTGTGGGGATGTTTTCACTGTGCAGGCTGGTGGTGGTGGTGTAATGGTGTGGGGGTGTTTTCACTGTGCAGGCTGGTGGTGGTGGTGTAATGGTGTGGGGATGTTTTCACTGTGCAGGCTGGTGGTGGTGTAATGGTGTGGGGATGTTTTCACTGTGCAGGCTGGTGGTGGTG
>CM040934.1:47888025-47915525 GCA_023029165.1 Gobiocypris rarus
ATGCTTGGCTAAACAACGATGGTTAATTTATAGAATTAAGACTGAGGAGTTATATATATAAACTGCTCAGTCTTAATTATAAAAATTAACCATCGGCTACACTAATTCTACACTGATATATATATATTTTTATTTATTGCTTGACTTGCAGCTGTTAAATAGACCCACTGTAGGTGAAAATAAAGCACTGTTTTACTTGTTTTACTTATGTTTTTTGTTTTTTTTTAAATCAAATTAAAAATCAATATTGTAATTATAAAAGTACATTTCAAAAAATATTAAATTACTCGTATCATGATTTAAGATTTTGGTCATCCCAACCCGTTACCAGTAAACGTAAACATTTTGTATTTAATTTGGTTCTACCTAATTAGTTTTTGTTGTTTTAATGGGGGCAAAAGAAAATATTTTTTAAAATTTAAAAGCAATTGCAAACATATTGAGATATATATCGAATATCGTCAAAATTTTGAAAATATCGAGATATATATCTTTTTTGGATATCGCCCAGCCCTACCACTAGCCCCTATTACCCCCAGAGCAATGGTTTGGCTGAGAAGACTGCAAAATCGATCCCTATCTCAGAGTACAGAAATACACCTGTTGAAAGTCACCTGCCCAGCTTCTCATGAGTCGCAGACTGCGATCCATACTGCCAAAAAAGGTACACGCTGAAGTACAAGCAGAACATGCAAGAGACAGAGAGGTCCAGCCCATTCCAGATCGGGTCGAACAGCACGAGCAAGAGCAGTCCTTGATGTGTGATTCGTCTGGGGTGTAGGCGGATCGCTGCCCCTATGAGAGGAATGGACCCGAAGATCTGGTCTGGGCTGTCTGAGAATAATGGACACTAGGTTTACAAGCATGGTGCATAGTGTGCTACATTAAGTGTCAGAGGTGTTGAGACGTTTGTAAAATGCAGCAGCCTCTGTGTTACGCATTAGTTTGAATTTATATCTAAATATACTGCCTTGATTTGATGTGTTTTATTTTTCATTATTCTTCCAAAAGAAAGGTGATGTAATATTCATGTAAACTGAATATTTACCACACTTCTTTATGGCACGACAGCAGGTCATTTGGTACTCGCTGCAGAGCAAGTGGGTGGAGCTTACGTCTAGCTCCTCCTCGTCCAGGAAGGAGGAGCCAAGGGGACATAACGTTACGTGAGCTCTGTCAGTCAGGAGATCGAGAGGAGAAATGTACAGCTCAGTTTCGACGAAATAACAGTATGTAAACACTGAAATTTTAATTTGTGGTTACTATCTAACGTTACTATTAGCCCATATCGATTAGCTAACCGAAACTTTGTTGTGTTTTAAGCGAACATAACGTTAACTTGGAAAAACTGCCTAACGTGAAGTTTACATATTTGCACAATTTGTTCAGTAAACCACTATTTAATAATAAAAAGCCATTTTATATTAGTTGTCTCTCCCCTGCTGTACTGAACCGTCAGTTTTGTGTACCGTTACACCCCTAATAAATATTAAGGCTGGGCAAGTTAGCGCGTTATTATCGCGTTAACGCATTCATTAATTAACGCCGACAATTATTTTATTGCGCATTAACCTAGTTATTTATTATTATATTGAAAGCCCGTAGCTCTGAATACAGATACAGACTAAATTGGTCACAGGAGAATACAGACATTCTTTGTCTGGGACAAATAAAATATTAAAATAACCAAAAAGGCTCGCGATGCCTGTCTCTTTGAGAGAGAAATTCGTGGATAAATCAAAACAAGTGAGCAGCAATATAAACTCACTGAAGAAACATACTGAGGTAAATGTCATTAATGCCTTTCTTCAAAATAATTCAATATTGTTTGTTCTATATTTTATGTAAATAAGGTGTTGTGAACTGGTGTGCATTTTCAGAGTTTCGTTGTGAACTGGTGTGCATTTTAGTTCAAGAAGAGTGCTATTCTGAATAAGAGTTTGAGGGCTTAAATTTGATGAAGAGAATTTTTTTTGTGTGTGTGTGTGTGTGTGTGTGTGTGTGTGTGTGTGTGTGTGTGTGTGTGTGTGTGTGTGTGTGTGTGTGTGTGTGTGTGTGTGTGTGTGTGTGTGTGTGTGTGTGTGTGTGTTGGGTAGGTTTAGGGGCAGTGTGTGTGTGGTGTGTGTGTGTGTGTGTGTGTGTGTGTGTGTGTGTGGGGGAGGAGTGTGTGTGTGTGTGTGTGATGGGTAGGTAGGGGCAGTGTGTGTTGTGTGTGTGTGTGTTGTGTGTGTGTGTGTGTGTGTGTGTGATGTGTGTGTGTGTGTGTGTGTGTGTGTGTGTGTGTTGTGTGTGTGTGTGTGTGTGTGTGTGTGTGTGTGTGTGTGTGTGTGTGTGTGTGTGTGTGTGTGTGTGTGTGTGTGTGTGTGTGTGTGTGTGTGTGTGTGATGGGTAGGTTTAGGGGCAGTGTGTGTGTGTGTGTGTGTGTGTGTGTGTGTGTGTGTGTGTGTGTGTGATGGGTAGGTTTAGGGGCAGTGTGTGTGTGTGTGTGTGTGTGTGATGGGTAGGTTTAGGGGCAGTGTGTGTGTGTGTGTGTGTGTGATGGGTGGTTTAGTGTGTGTGTGTGTGTGTGTGTGTGTGTGATGTGTGTGTGATGGGTAGGTTTAGGGGCAGTGTGTGTGTGTGTGTGTGTGTGATGGGTGGGTTTAGGGGCAGTGTGTGTGTGTGTGTGTGTGTGTGTGTGTGTGTGATGGGTAGGTTTAGGGGCAGGGGCAGTGTGTGTGTGTGTGTGATGGGTAGGTTTAGGGGCAGTGTGTGTGTGTGTGTGTGTGTGTGTGATGGGTAGGTTTAGGGGCAGTGTGTGTGTGTGTGTGTGTGTGTGTGTGTGTGTGTGTGTGTGTGTGTGTGTGTGTGTGTGTGTGATGGGTAGGTTTAGGGGCAGGGGCAGTGTGTGTGTGTGTGTGTGTGTGTGTGTGTGTGTGTGTGTGTGTGTGTGTGTGTGTGTGTGATGTGTGTGTGTGTGTGTGTGTGTGTGTGTTTAGGGGCAGGGGCAGTGTGTGTGTGTGTGTGTGTGTGTGTGAGTGTACAAGGACACACCAGTTTACACGCCAGCATTATAAGGACAATTGACATTATAAGGACTAAGGACATGTCCTTGCAATTCAAACAGCGTGAAATCATCTGTATGAACCTCAGGAACATCCTCCTGCTTTTTTATTGAATGTCCCTGTTGTGTTCTCTCAAGTGTTGTCAGATAACGCATTGAGTTAGTGTTCAGCGATGCACAGAGTTTGATTGTGCTGAAACATTCTGTTATGTCTGATGAATGTAGGGGTTTGTTTACTCGGGTCTAGCGGGAGACGGAAAGTAAATAAAGACACGATAAGTTGATGCAATTCTCTGTGTCAGTGTAATCCTTATCCAAACATAACATTTGGCGACGAGGATGGGATATATCGTATTACCACCTCCTGCTCCTTTCCTCGCTCTCCCTGGCGAGCCTCCGATTCCCTGGACTCGCTGGTTACAGTCCTTCGAGACTTTCATATTGGCAGTGGGGCTGACTGATGTGAGCGCAGCCCGCAAAAAGGCTCTGTTACTGCATTGGGAGCCGAGGTCAACGTGTGCTGGGAACGCTGAGTCAGGCACCATAAGCGATATGACACAGCTGTGGAACTATTAACCACACTTTGCGGCCCCACAGAGCGCTCTTTTGCGCCGTTTTCTCTTCCGCCAGAGACACCAGCTGCCCGGTGAGTCGGTGCAACAGTACGTAGCCAACTTACGGGGGTTGGCCAGCACATGCAAATTCGGTGTGTTGCAGGACGAAATGATTCGCGACCAGTTAATTGAACACGCCAACAACGCAAAAGTACGTGAAACTCTGTTATTAGAACCAGACGATTTATCACTGTCCCGAGCAATCACGATTGCATTACAAATAGAGAGTGCAGCTGCATGTGTTTCGGCTCTGACTGAGCGGCAAACAATCACGGACTGCCCCGCCCCGTCCCCCACGAACCTCTCCTAAACCCCGCCATTAAACCAGTCATCCAACCACTCCGCCGCATTCCCCTGGCTTTCCGTGATGGTGTCTCAGCTGAGCTTAAGCAGCTACTGGACGCTGGCATCATTGAACCAGTGGATGCATCGCCCTGGGTCTCGAACTTGGTGGTAGCTCAGAAGAAATCAGGGGCACTACGGGTGTGTGTTGACCTGCGAGCAGTGAATAAGGCCATAATCCCGGACAGGTTTCCACTGCCTACCGGAAGAGCTCACTGCTCAGTTCTATGGGTCAACCGTGTTCTCTAAACTGGATCTCAGACAGGGCTACTTACAAGTGCCTCTCCACCCCAGCAGCAGAAACCTCACAGCTTTCGTGACCCACGCGGGTGTTTCGCTATACGCGTATGCCATTCGGACTTAGCTCCGCCCCCAGCTGTTTCCAAAAAATCATGGTGTCGGTGTTGGCTGGTATACCTGGGGTGGCCATTTACCTGGATGATGTGGTTATCCATGGGTCCACTCCCGAGAGCCACGACGAACGCCTCAGCAGAGTTTTTGCAGCCCTAGCTGAACATAAACTAACAGTCAATGCGGAAAAATGTGTTTTCTCTGCTCCGACCATTGAGTATGTGGGTTTCCGGCTGTCGGCGGATGGTGTCACACCACTTCAGTCAAATGTAGATGCCATACTGGCAATTCCCGAACCCTGCCTCCTTCTTGGGTATGACCGGCTACTATTTGAAGTTCCTCCCACATTACTCTGTCACCACTGCCCCACTACGGCGTCTGCTGCGTAAGGATGAGCCATGGGTGTGGTCACAGGCATGCTCTGATGCGGTGCGTGCGGCTCACCACGGCTCCAGTGTTGGCTCACTTTGATATCTCTAGCCCCACCTTAGTGACATGTGATGCGTCGGCTACAGCCATAGGAGCAGTGCTGTCACAGACCCAGCGGGGCGTGGAGAAGCCTATCGCCTTTGCGTCACGGGCCCTCAATCAGACGGAGCAACGCTACTCAGTGGGGGAACGTGAAGCATTAGCCTGCATCTGGGCCTGTGAGAGGTGGCACTTGTATCTCTATGGCCGTGCCTTCACCCTAAGGATAGATCATCAGGCCCTGACTGCACTGCTTTCCACGTCTGGCACAGGCCACAGGCCACTGAGGCTACATCGCTGGTCTGACCGTCTCCGCCAGTATAACTTTGACCTGAAGTTCACCCCTGGCAGGGACAATGTTGTGGCTGATCTACTGTCCCGCTCGGCTCCACCTCACCTTTCCACACACACACACAACGACACGGAACGGGCGGAACGGGACATTGTCCAAATGTTACACACACCCCTCCAGGCCATAGTATCATTGCAAGAACTGAAGGCGGCATCTGAACAGGAACCGGTCCTTTCCCAGCTCCGTGGATATATTCTGAACGGTTGGCCTCAGGAGGTACCAGAGGGCTGGCAGCATTTTCTAGAATAAAGCAGGAGCTGTCCTGCTGGAACGACACCTGTGTGGCACGCGTCATCCCCAGCACCCTGCGTGCACGTGTCTTGGCAATGGCTCATGAGGGCCACCTGGGTATTGTGAAGTTGAAGCAGCGCTGCAGAGACCGGGTTTGGTGGCCAGGGATAGATAAAGACATCGAGGCCCTGGTGAAAGACTGTGCCGCCTGTCTCTTGAGCGGTAAGACGGGTCACCAGGCCCCCCCACCCTTACAACCTCTTGCTTGGCCATCGCAGCCCTGGGACCATCTGCAGTTGGACATATGTGGTGAGATACATGGAGTTCCTCATCACCAACGCTTCCTAGTGGTTGTCTATGACCTGCACTCGAAATGGCCCGAGCTCATTGCCACCAGCTCTGTGACCTCTCAGGTCATAATTAACTTTCTGGACTCTCTGTTTTCCCGCTGGGGCCTTCCAAATACTATCACTACTGACAATGGCCCACAGCTAATCCCGGCTGAGTTCACCACATATCTCAAAAACAAGGGTATTCGCCACATTCGCACAGCATACTATCACCCCCCAATCTAACGGTGGCGTTGAGCGCTTCCACCAGTCACTGAAAAACAGTCTCAGGCCACACTTGTTCCAAGGATGGACCTTCTCACAGGCCATCCGTCACTAGGGTTGGGAATCGTGAGAAATTTTCCGGTTCCGGTTCTGGTTCCGATTCCGCCTAATGATTCCGGTTCCGATTCCGGTTCCATTAAAATTATTAAACAAATAGTTGTAAAGGAAAAAGGCATAATACGCAACTCAAACAATCCTTTTTGTGTTTATTACATGATCTCTGATTCATTTACAGGATGGCAATGTCAAAAAGTCCTGTAGCCTACTGTACATATATTACAGTATTAAAAGCATTCTTGCAAAATATTATATATATTAGTTATATTTATTAGTTATTTGTATATTAAAATTATTAAACAAATAGTTGTAAAGGAAAAAAGGCATAATACATAACTCAAACAATCCTTTTTGTGTTTATTACATGATCTCTGATTCATTTACAGGATGGCAATGTCAAAAAAGTCCTGTAGCCTACTGTACATATATTACAGTATTAAAAGCATTCTTGCAAAAATATTATATATATTAGTTATATTTATTAGTTATTTGTATATTAATTTAATAGAAATTCAGTTATTCAGTGAACTTGTAAATAATAAATGGTAATTCAGCATTAATCTAGATTAAAATGGCTCATTTGAATTCTGCCGAAGGCATTCAGAATATGTGTGCTACCCAAATAATGACTGGTGCTTTCACACTTGGTTCGATTGCCTGGACCGAAACCGAGTTCGATTGCTCCTGGACCGTGTTCATATTATATTTTGGTCCGAAACCGAGGTGCGTTTGCGTTATCAAAGCAGCAGCTGTTTACCCGTTACTTGGCGACGTCGGCGAGGAGGTGGCAGAATGAATAGCGTTGTTCACCTAACGTTTATATTTTTGTTTTTGAACCGTTAGTTTTGTTACCAAAGCTTCAGTACGTAATGGCACTTGCGTCTATCTGCCACGGATGTGCTGAAAATACTCTAAAGAATGCTGACGATGAGCAGAAATGATATGTACAGCTCTCTGCTTACAGTCAGTCACGCTCATCAGGACTCGAGAACGGTTCGCAGTGCGCGCGCCGAGTTCGGAAGACAGCGTTCACGCTTGATGTGGTAATCTCACAGCATACACGCAGGTTCGAAGACTCGTTCTCGCTCCCTACAGTGCAATTCGGCTAGGTAGCTAAACATCCGCGCTAAAATATCACGGTGAAAGTCATCATAGCTTGCGTAGTATAGACCCAGCTCCCAACCCAACTTTGAGAATAGATTAACGGCGATATGTTTTTATCGCCCGATAAGAGTCTTGGCGTTAACGCAGCACGTTAACGCCGATAACGCCCACCACTAGTTAATTGTTTGCACTTCTGGAAGCGGCAGGCAGCGTAATTAATATTCATGGCGAGGTTAGTCATGGCGATTAAAGGATACGCTCCCAGCGCTTCGCACACACATTGCACCAGAACCGTTTTCGGAACCGAAACTCAGGAATTTTGCGCGATTCCGGTATTTTTCAAAAATAAGTATCGGTTCTGCATAAGAACCGGTTCTCGGTTCCCAACCCTATCCGTCACACACTGCTGCACTACAGGGCCACCCAACACTCTACAACAGGGGTCTCTCCAGCTTCCCTCATGCTTGGCCGTGAGCTCCACCTTCCCCTCGACAGGCTCAGTCCCTCGCTGCCTCAGGGACCACTACCGAGAGTTAGGGCCTCTGTTGCCCGCCAGCAGAGGCGGACGAAGCAGAAATTTGATCTCTCAAAACGTGCTAAGGTTCCTGACATACAGATCGCTGATTGGGTCAGGGTCCGCAGGCCCCACAGAGACAACAAACTTTCATCATATTGGTCTTCCCCTCTCCGAGTTACCCATCGGTTGGGCCCAGTCCCCTTTCTGCTCAGTGATGGCACGAGGTGGCACACAAGCCGCCTCCGCAAAGTGCCAACCCCAGCACATACAACAGGTGTCGAATCTCAAGCCACACCCCCAGCTTGGCAGGACACCCCAGGGTTTCAGTGGACACCTCGGAAAGCTCCTGCACAGGCTCCAGACATGCCTATCAACCAGCCAGCTGATAATTGTACCTGCCCATCACAGGCTGACCAGCCTCATCCTCATGCTTCTCCACGGCCTGTTCGCACTCGTTCTCGCCCAGGGCACTTACAGGACTTTGTGTCAACATTTCATGTTTGAAACCCCGTAGGAGGGGGGGAAATGTTGTGTTCTCTCAAGTGTTGTCAGATAACGCATTGAGTTAGTG
This sequence comes from Gobiocypris rarus, assembly GCA_023029165.1. Taxonomy (NCBI): domain Eukaryota; kingdom Metazoa; phylum Chordata; class Actinopteri; order Cypriniformes; family Gobionidae; genus Gobiocypris; species Gobiocypris rarus. The sequence continues at coordinate 47,896,290 of CM040934.1, forward strand.
TTCAGCGATGCACAGAGTTTGATTGTGCTGAAACATTCTGTTATGTCTGATGAATGTAGGGGTTCGTTTACTCGGGTCTAGCGGAAAGTAAATAAAGACACGATAAGTTGATGCAATTCTCTGTGTCAGTGTAATCCTTATCCAAACATAACAGTCCCAGTTTTCTGGTATACCGGCCCTGTTAAACAGCAGCCTCGTAGGTAAGTACATTAAGTTAAATGTTTTATATATTGATTAATATAAATCAGTCATATCTATGTGTTTGTGTGCACTTCGTTTTATGTTGGCAGATGTTAAAATATATGTTTACACAGTCGAGCGCGAGTCTTGTCAAGGTAATGTTAACTAAACCCCGGAAACTGAATAATACATGTAACGTTGTTTATTAATGAAAATTATAATTATTAAGAATAAGTATTAACAATTATTAACAATCTTCCCATCATTGAGGAAGTCAGCGTTTTATAAAGCCTCAGATTACCTTGAATGTGCGTTGTGACAGGATTAAATGAGCTTTTTATCATTAACGTTACATACTCAAATGCGTTTAAAAGCTAAAAATAAATGTCATCAGGTAAAGTTAACGTGTTCTGAATGTCTGCAAATGTTAATTCGACATCTTTTGATGAAATTGTGACAGAGTGTAATTATTGTAATGTAAATCTTCCCTAAAATAATCTTTGGGCAGTAACTATACACTCCATTAGTCTACATTTTTAAACATATTTAATAATACAATTGTTATGTAATATCTTTAACGTTTAATGTCTGACTTTATACTTGAACCTGGGTTAAATATGGAATTGGTCATTCTAATTATTAATATATTGATTGTTACAGTACAATTTAACCAAATGTAGCATATTAACTTAATATAATAATGAAACGTTTAAGACTGGAATAGCAGAATAAATAAATAAAAAGCATAAAAAGGAATAAAATAATCTAATCTTGACTACATTTGTTTTTGTTTTGTAAGCATAATAGTAATATATGGATTAAAAGTGAAATCTGCAAATTGATATGGAAACATTTAGAGGCTCTTTTAAGCATGCTCATGTAAAATAAGCTGTCATGTGAAACTGGAAATTAATGTACTTATTTAAAATCATCGATCAACCTTAATTATACAGCAACACATAGAATAGCATTATGTGTTACTCATAATGGTGCTGATGAATCAGAAATCTTGCACATTCAAAGAAAATAGGTTACTTTTGCATTGGGAAATAAGGTGGATATGTACTTTATGGATGTGTATCATATATTAGAATTATGTATTTGCAAATATTTTTATGCTGTTTTTCTTTTTTTAAATTCTATACCCTCAATTCTGCAGCTAGATGAAATGGACGACGCAGACCTAAGCCTGCACGAGGCAGAAGACCACCTTAACTCAAGAACTGACGAGCCACACCGTGAGCAGCCATTTCTATATTCACAGATTTAAAGGTACACCGGATACTCGAAGCATCTGTCCTGTTTTGTGATGTGAGAGTAAAACACAATAGTACACTTGAAGACATGTACGATCACACTGATGTGATGAGAGCGTTCAGTGCGTCACGTGATAAACTGGACAAGGAGGGCTGTGCGATATCACAATTTTAGATTGCGATCTATTATATTATATCCACGTTCTGCCTTTGTAGAGATTGCGGCTACAGGTTGCACTTCTGGCACCGTCCCAACATTATGTACGTTCACATACCATGTTTTGCAGCACAGCGGTAGAGTTACACTCACGTGACATCGCAAATCTTCCCATCATGAAAGCTTATGTTTGCATGCATTTTAAAGCCTTGCCAGTTAAACTTTATATTCACACGGTGATCTAACATACACTTTTCTGAGCATGTACACTTAAGGCTACGTTCACACTACGAGCCTTAGTCCTCAATTCCCATTTACTGCTCAGCAGTGTTAATTTCATTAACGAAGACGATGACGAAAAATATTCGTCAACACCCACTTTTTCTGTGTCTAAAACGAGACGTTGACAAGCTAAAATAATATCTGATGATAAAAACTATGATGAAACATATGCCGTTTCTTTGTTAACAAGACGAGACGGGACTATAATGTTATTTGAGGAATGTCGGACATTAAAAACACATGATCTCTTCAAATGCTGTCTTTTAAAAGTGTGCGTCCGTCAAGGAAGGTGTCACACTTAATCTGATCTCTCTGAGTCTGATCTCTCTGAGTCTGATCTCTCTGAATCTGATCTCTCTGAGTCTGATCTCTCTGAGTCTGATCTCTCTGAGTCTGATCTCTCTGAATCTGATCTCTGAATCTGATCTCTCTGAGTCTGATCTCTCTGAATCTGATCTCTCTGAATCTGATCTCTCTGAATCTGATCTCTCTGAGTCTGATCTCTCTGAATCTGATCTCTCTGAGTCTGATCTCTCTGAGTCTGATCTCTCTGAATCTGATCTCTCTGAGTCTGATCTCTCTGAATCTGATCTCTCTGAGTCTGATCTCTCTGAGTCTGATCTCTCTGAATCTGATCTCTCTGAATCTGATCTCTCTGAATCTGATCTCTCTGAATCTGATCTCTCTGAGTCTGATCTCTCTGAATCTGATCTCTCTGAGTCTGATCTCTCTGAATCTGATCTCTCTGAGTCTGATCTCTCTGAATCTGATCTCTCTGAATCTGATCTCTCTGAGTCTGATCTCTCTGAATCTGATCTCTCTGAATCTGATCTCTCTGAATCTGATCTCTCTGAATCTGATCTCTCTGAGTCTGATCTCTCTGAATCTGATCTCTCTGAGTCTGATCTCTCTGAGTCTGATCTCTCTGAGTCTGATCTCTCTGAGTCTGATCTCTCTGAATCTGATCTCTCTGAGTCTGATCTCTCTGAGTCTGATCTCTCTGAATCTGATCTCTCTGAGTCTGATCTCTCTGAGTCTGATCTCTCTGAGTCTGATCTCTGAATCTGATCTCTCTGAGTCTGATCTCTCTGAGTCTGATCTCTCTGAGTCTGATCTCTCTGAGTCTGATCTCTCTGAGTCTGATCTCTCTGAGTCTGATCTCTCTGAGTCTGATCTCTCTGAGTCTGATCTCTCTGAATCTGATCTCTCTGAGTCTGATCTCTCTGAGTCTGATCTCTCTGAGTCTGATCTCTCTGAGTCTGATCTCTCTGAGTCTGATCTCTCTGAGTCTGATCTCTGAATCTGATCTCTCTGAGTCTGATCTCTCTGAATCTGATCTCTCTGAGTCTGATCTCTCTGAGTCTGATCTCTCTCTCTGAATCTGACTGAGTCTGATCTCTCTGAGTCTGATCTCTCTGAGTCTGATCTCTCTGAATCTGATCTCTCTGAGTCTGATCTCTCTGAGTCTGATCTCTCTGAGTCTGATCTCTCTGAGTCTGATCTCTCTGAATCTGATCTCTCTGAGTCTGATCTCTCTGAGTCTGATCTCTCTGAATCTGATCTCTCTGAGTCTGATCTCTCTGAGTCTGATCTCTCTGAATCTGATCTCTCTGAGTCTGATCTCTCTGAGTCTGATCTCTCTGAATCTGATCTCTCTGAGTCTGATCTCTCTGAGTCTGATCTCTCTGAGTATGATCTCTCTGAGTCTGATCTCTGAATCTGATCTCTCTGAGTCTGATCTCTCTGAGTCTGATCTCTCTGAATCTGATCTCTCTGAGTCTGATCTCTCTGAGTCTGATCTCTCTGAGTCTGATCTCTCTGAGTCTGATCTCTCTGAATCTGATCTCTCTGAGTCTGATCTCTGAATCTGATCTCTCTGAATCTGATCTCTCTGAAGTCTGATCTCTCTGAATCTGATCTCTCTGATCTGTCTGTCTGATCTCTCTGATCTGTCTCTCTGAGTCTGATCTCTCTGAGTCTGATCTCTCTGAGTCTGATCTCTCTGAATCTGATCTCTGAATCTGATCTCTCTGAGTCTGATCTCTCTGAATCTGATCTCTCTGAGTCTGATCTCTCTGAATCTGATCTCTCTGAGTCTGATCTCTCTGAGTCTGATCTCTCTGAGTCTGATCTCTGAATCTGATCTCTGAGTCTGATCTCTCTGAGTCTGATCTCTCTGAGTCTGATCTCTCTGAGTCTGATCTCTGAGTCTGATCTCTGAATCTGATCTCTCTGAGTCTGATCTCTCTGAATCTGATCTCTCTGAGTCTGATCTCTCTGAGTCTGATCTCTCTGAATCTGATCTCTCTGAGTCTGATCTCTCTGAATCTGATCTCTCTGAATCTGATCTCTCTGAGTCTGATCTCTGAATCTGATCTCTCTGAGTCTGATCTCTCTGAGTCTGATCTCTGAGTCTGATCTCTCTGAAGTCTGATCTCTCTGAGTCTAATCTCTGAATCTGATCTCTCTGAGTCTGATCTCTCTGAGTCTGATCTCTGAATCTGATCTCTCTGAGTCTGATCTCTCTGAGTCTGATCTCTCTGAGTCTGATCTCTCTGAATCTGATCTCTGAATCTGATCTCTCTGAGTCTGATCTCTCTGAGTCTGATCTCTCTGAATCTGATCTCTCTGAGTCTGATCTCTCTGAATCTGATCTCTCTGAGTCTGATCTCTCTGAGTCTGATCTCTCTGAGTCTGATCTCTCTGAGTCTGATCTCTCTGAATCTGATCTCTCTGAGTCTGATCTCTCTGAATCTGATCTCTCTGAATCTGATCTCTCTGAATCTGATCTCTCTGAGTCTGATCTCTCTGAGTCTGATCTCTGAATCTGATCTCTCTGAGTCTGATCTCTCTGAATCTGATCTCTCTGAATCTGATCTCTGAGTCTGATCTCTCTGAGTCTGATCTCTCTGAGTCTGATCTCTCTGAATCTGATCTCTCTGAATCTGATCTCTCTGAGTCTGATCTCTCTGAGTCTGATCTCTGAATCTGATCTCTGAATCTGATCTCTCTGAATCTGATCTCTCTGAATCTGATCTCTCTGAATCTGATCTCTGAATCTGATCTCTCTGAATCTGATCTCTCTGAGTCTGATCTCTCTGAGTCTGATCTCTCTGAATCTGATCTCTCTGAATCTGATCTCTCTGAATCTGATCTCTCTGAGTCTGATCTCTCTGAGTCTGATCTCTCTGAATCTGATCTCTCTGAGTCTGATCTCTCTGAGTCTGATCTCTCTGAATCTGATCTCTCTGAGTCTGATCTCTGAATCTGATCTCTGAATCTGATCTCTCTGAATCTGATCTCTCTGAATCTGATCTCTCTGAATCTGATCTCTGAATCTGATCTCTCTGAATCTGATCTCTCTGAGTCTGATCTCTCTGAGTCTGATCTCTCTGAATCTGATCGCTCTCTGAATCTGATCTCTCTGAGTCTGATCTCTCTGAGTCTGATCTCTCTGAATCTGATCTCTCTGAGTCTGATCTCTCTGAGTCTGATCTCTCTGAATCTGATCTCTCTGAGTCTGATCTCTCTGAGTCTGATCTCTCTGAGTCTGATCTCTCTGAGTCTGATCTCTCTGAATCTGATCTCTCTGAGTCTGATCTCTCTGAATCTGATCTCTCTGAGTCTGATCTCTCTGAGTCTGATCTCTCTGAGTCTGATCTCTCTGAATCTGATCTCTCTGAATCTGATCTCTCTGAGTCTGATCTCTCTGAATCTGATCTCTCTGAATCTGATCTCTCTGAGTCTGATCTCTCTGAGTCTGATCTCTCTGAATCTGATCTCTCTGAGTCTGATCTCTGAATCTGATCTCTGAATCTCTCTGAATCTGATCTCTCTGAATCTGATCTCTCTGAATCTGATCTCTGAATCTGATCTCTCTCTGATCTCTCTTCTGATCTCTCTGAATCTGATCTCTCTGAATCTGATCTCTCTGAGTCTGATCTCTCTGAGTCTGATCTCTCTGAATCTGATCTCTCTGAGTCTGATCTCTCTGAGTCTGATCTCTCTGAATCTGATCTCTCTGAGTCTGATCTCTCTGAGTCTGATCTCTCTGAGTCTGATCTCTCTGAGTCTGATCTCTCTGAATCTGATCTCTCTGAGTCTGATCTCTCTGAATCTGATCTCTCTGAGTCTGATCTCTCTGAGTCTGATCTCTCTGAGTCTGATCTCTCTGAATCTGATCTCTCTGAATCTGATCTCTCTGAGTCTGATCTCTGAGTCTGATCTCTCTGAATCTGATCTCTCTGAGTCTGATCTCTCTGAGTCTGATCTCTCTGAATCTGATCTCTCTGAGTCTGATCTCTCTGAGTCTGATCTCTCTGAGTCTGATCTCTCTGAATCTGATCTCTCTGAGTCTGATCTCTCTGAATCTGATCTCTCTGAATCTGATCTATCTGAATCTGATCTCTCTGAGTCTGATCTCTCTGAATCTGATCTCTGAATCTGATCTCTCTGAATCTGATCTCTCTGAGTCTGATCTCTCTGAGTCTGATCTCTCTGAATCTGATCTCTCTGAGTCTGATCTCTCTGAATCTGATCTCTCTGAGTCTGATCTCTCTGAATCTGATCTCTCTGAGTCTGATCTCTCTGAATCTGATCTCTCTGAATCTGATCTCTCTGAATCTGATCTCTCTGAATCTGATCTCTCTGAGTCTGATCTCTCTGAATCTGATCTCTCTGAATCTGATCTCTCTGAATCTGATCTCTCTGAATCTGATCTCTCTGAGTGTGATCTCTCTTAATCTAATCTCTCTGAGTCTGATCTCTCTGAGTCTGATCTCTCTGAGTCTGATCTCTCTGAGTCTGATCTCTCTGAATCTGATCTCTCTGAGTCTGATCTCTCTGAGTCTGATCTCTCTGAATCTGATCTCTCTGAGTCCTGATCTCTCTGAGTCTGATCTCTCTGAGTCTGATCTCTCTGAGTCTGATCTCTGAGTCTGATCTCTCTGAGTCTGATCTCTGAATCTGATCTCTCTGAGTCTGATCTCTCTGAAGTCTGATCTCTCTGAGTCTGATCTCTCTGAGTCTGATCTCTCTGAGTCTGATCTCTCTGAATCTGATCTCTCTGAGTCTGATCTCTCTGAGTCTGATCTCTCTGAATCTGATCTCTCTGAGTCTGATCTCTCTGAGTCTGATCTCTCTGAGTCTGATCTCTCTGAGTCTGATCTCTCTGAGTCTGATCTCTCTGAATCTGATCTCTGAGTCTGATCTCTCTGAATCTGATCTCTCTGAATCTGATCTCTCTGAATCTGATCTCTCTGAGTCTGATCTCTCTGAATCTGATCTCTCTGAGTCTGATCTCTCTGAGTCTGATCTCTCTGAATCTGATCTCTCTGAATCTGATCTCTCTGAGTCTGATCTCTCTGAGTCTGATCTCTCTGAATCTGATCTCTCTGAGTCTGATCTCTCTGAGTCTGATCTCTCTGAATCTGATCTCTCTGAGTCTGATCTCTCTGAGTCTGATCTCTCTGAGTCTGATCTCTCTGAGTCTGATCTCTGAATCTGATCTCTCTGAATCTGATCTCTCTGAGTCTGATCTCTCTGAATCTGATCTCTCTGAATCTGATCTCTGAGTCTGATCTCTCTGAATCTGATCTCTCTGAGTCTGATCTCTCTGAGAATCTGATCTCTCTGAATCTGATCTCTCTGAGTCTGATCTCTCTGAGTCTGATCTCTCTGAGTCTGATCTCTCTGAATCTGATCTCTCTGAGTCTGATCTCTCTGAGTCTGATCTCTCTGAATCTGATCTCTCTGAATCTGATCTCTCTCTGAGTCTGATCTCTCTGAGTCTGATCTCTCTGAATCTGATCTCTCTGAGTCTGATCTCTCTGAATCTGATCTCTCTGAGTCTGATCTCTCTGAGTCTGATCTCTCTGAGTCTGATCTCTCTGAATCTGATCTCTCTGAATCTGATCTCTCTGAGTCTGATCTCTCTGAATCTGATCTCTCTGAATCTGATCTCTCTGAGTCTGATCTCTCTGAGTCTGATCTCTCTGAGTCTGATCTCTCTGAATCTGATCTCTCTGAGTCTGATCTCTCTGAATCTGATCTCTCTGAATCTGATCTCTCTGAGTCTGATCTCTCTGAAGTCTGATCTCTCTGAGTCTGATCTCTGAATCTGATCTCTCTGAATCTGATCTCTCTGAGTCTGATCTCTCTGAATCTGATCTCTCTGAGTCTGATCTCTCTGAGTCTGATCTCTCTGAATCTGATCTCTCTGAGTCTGATCTCTCTGAATCTGATCTCTCTGAATCTGATCTCTGAGATCTGATCTCTCTGAGTCTGATCTCTCTGAGTCTGATCTCTCTGAGTCTGATCTCTCTGAATCTGATCTCTCTGAATCTGATATTGTAAACTGATCTGATCTCTGAGTCTGATCTCTCTGAATCTGATCTCTCTGAGTCTGATCTCTCTGAGTCTGATCTCTCTGAATCTGATCTCTCTGAGTCTGATCTTCTGATGAGTCTGATCTCTGAGTCTGATTCTCTGAGTGATCTCTGATGATCTCTGCTTGAGTCAGAGCTTCTGAGCAGATCTCTCTGAATCTGACTCTGAGTCTGATCTCTCTGTCTGATCTCTCTGAATCTGCATTCTCTCTGAATTTCTGTACTTTTATACATTATATATATTAATGAACTGAATATACATTTTGTTTGTAGGTTGGGGTATCAATAGAAAGTTATGAAATTACACAATATATAACATAAGGCTGTTTTCTTAAAAAAGTTTTCCTCACACTCAGTCAGATATATTCACTTCATTAGTAACAACAAGCACCAACTTTTCCAGTCTTATTCTGAAGGCTTTTACAAAGGGATTTGTTGATGTATCATTCCTATCCTGAATTATAAGTCCTTCTACTGTAAAAAAAAAATAAAAAAAAATTGTCAGGCTATTGATAAAACATGGCAAAAATGAGAATACATCAAATTATTTAGAAGATGAAAATTCCTCCGATACTTTTTATGATTTTAACATTTCCTCATTTTATGATTTGGATTCTGAAAACTGGGTGCCTGATTGTGATAGTGACAGTGATTTGGATGCAGATGAATGTTCTGATTTGGAAGTTGATAATGATGATGATTCACATGGGCTTGCAGAGTGGGCTTCAGAATTTAACATACCACAAACAGCGCTGTCTGCACTTCTTAAAATCCTAAGGAGGAAGGGCCTTGATATCCCAATGGATGGCCGAACTCTTATGTCCACTGACAGATCTTGCAATGTGGCGAATATGCCTGGGGGGTCCTACTACTACTTTGGAAATCGAAAATGCTCTCATAGCTGAACTAACATCTTTAGGATATTTAGCGAATGAGACCGATACACTCACACTTCGAATTAATATTGATGGATTGCCCTTATTCCGTAGCTCTAGTATGAGTCTGTGGCCTATTCTGGGTAGGATTAAGGAAATTCCAGAGTGTAGTGTGTTTGTAATAGGAGTGTACTCAGGTGCATCCAAACCCACAAATGTGCAAGAATATTTACAAGAATTCATTGTAGATATGAAAGCCGTTTCTCGGAGTGGTATTGTGTACAATGGTGTACATTTCAGGGTACCATTACCAGATGCTTTTATTTGTGATGCACCTGCTCGTGCCTTTCTTAAATGCTCCAAAGGACATACGGGCTATTATGCGTGTGAGAGGTGCAGTCAAAAAGGCCAGTACATTAATGGGAAGGTGGTTTATCCTGAAATATCAGCAGAGCTCAGGACAGATGAGCAATTTGGTAGGCAAGGCTATCAACAGCACCAACTGTCAGCATCCCCCCTAAATGATCTGGGTATAGGTTTAGTTACCAGTTTTGTGTTAGATTATATGCACCTTGTGTGCTTGGGGGCAATGCGCAAGTTAATATTTCTTTGGTTGAAAGGGCCGCTAAAATGCAGGCAATCTATGAAGTTTTTCGTTGTAATGTCAGCATATTTGGTTTCTATCAGGCAATATTTACCTAGCAATTTTGCAAGGAAACCACGATCCATGTTTGAATTCAGCACATGGAAAGCTACAGAGCTTCGGCAATTTTTACTTTACACTGGCCCTGTTGTTCTCCACAATAATATACCCAGTAGAATGTACAGAAACTTTTTACTTCTATTTGTATCAATGAGAATTGACTGGGCGACATACAAGTTGACTGTCAAGAGAAAAATCGGTAATGTGTCTGTGTATGATATTATCTGACATGAGTTCATTGTTGATTCTGTTTAAATTTGCTCTGAATGAAACTAATTGCCACTTATTTGTCTCTCCCACAGCAACGTATGAAATTGCCCGCACAAAATTAGTCGAGTATGAACAGAACACAGATGTACCAACCGAGTCCGATTCTACAGAGAATATGCGCTGAAGGATGAAAGAGGTTCGGAGTGGTATTGTGTACAATGGGTGGGTATTTGAATTACTACTACTAAATGGATGATGATAAATTTTATTTCCCAATGACACAGGAAGGACAAGTTTTGTGGGAGTTTTGTTTAGGGATGTTAACCGATGACCGTTTGACCGATGGTTGACCGTATCAACGTTAACCGATCAAAGTTGTTGGTTGTCGGTTAAAAAAATTATTAGAAGGCACACAGTGAGTTAGACCTGCCTTGGCTGGTGCGTCTTTTACGCATTCTGAAGGTGCATGTTTTATCCATTGGTTTTATCGTGTTGCAGTCTATTCAAAGGCATAATTTACGGGTGGGACATGTCCCCACCACTTTTTAAAAGTGACTGAAAAATAGATTGCGGAAGGTGTGTATTAAAGCAAAAGCACGATCTACAAATCGTCTTTCTTTATAATCTAATTCATTCATTTAACAAATTTTTTCGCCGGTCTGAAGCTTTTTGTCCATTACAGATTTACGCAAAACTTTTGTGAAATTTCTTAATAGTCGATAAAAAAATATAGCGAAATGACGGCGTTTCCATTAACTGATGATAAGGTGTTGATCATCTTTCTTTATTATTGTTAGCACTACCTTGAACTAAAGCGGCGTCTGTCTTCTTAAATGAGCAGCAATGTTTCAAATGAGCTTCTAACGCTAGACAAATGCCTTTATTTTCAACGCGATGTTAAGGATCAATGTGAGGGTCTCTCTAGAGTGTAATCATACTGTATATATTTCAGTCATGGCAATTCTCTGGTGGGAATGTGTACGAACCCTGTGTATACTGTCACCTGTTGTCCAAAATGTATATATATTTTTAACCAACTGTTTTTAAAATACTTAAGCTCATTGATTGTGCTTGTACGTATATTATACATTTCTAGGCGAGTGGTTTTGTCCAGTGAGGATGGACAAATTGTTTTCTCCTCATTGTTGTCACTACTAGAGCAAGCTCCTGATTGGTTAAAGCCGGCGTGAATATCCGGCAAAGTTCAGATTTTTCAACTCGTGCAAATCGCACCGCAGAATGTCTAGTCGCGTCTTTGCATTGACTTAACATGTAAATCGCACACGCAAATCGCGCCATTCGCGTCCGGTGTGAACACACAATTATTACTAATTTCACCTAGTTTTTTATTGTCGACTTAACTTTTGTAAATAACAGTTATACGAACTGCAAATAAGTTGTCTTTGACACAAACAACAAAAACGTTTGTTTTCTGGAGAGAACTATTCTGTATCAAATAAGATGAACGGAGGTGTTATGGGTGTGAAAAGGCATGAGGGTAGGAATAAATGACATTATTTTCATATTTGGGTGAACTAACAGGTTTAGATGTTGTTGTTTTTTTTTGTTTGATTTTTTGAAAATCATTTAGTCATCACCATTTTGGGTATCAGTGTTTCCTTTGGTTGGGCAGTTTGGCATTTTTTCTGTTTGGCACTCTTGGCATTTTATGTGAATTTGTGGTTTTAGTAAACACTGTTACAAACACCACAAACTCAGATAAAATGCCAAGAGTCAAAACTGCCCAACTCAAGGAAACACTCTTCACCAAAATGGTGACCAAACATTTTCAATAAAAAAATCAACATCTAAACCTGTTAATTCTTAAGAACTTTCGTTTCCAATAAACACAAAATGTTGAATTGGCTCAACTACAAAACATTGTTACCAAATAGTTCTCTCCAGAGAACAAAATTGACTCAAGTTGACTCAACTAAATGTTGTTTGTTTTTTGTCACAGACAACTTATTTTTAGTTCGTATAACCATTATTTAACAAAAGTTGAGTCAACAAGAAAAGGCTAGGGGAAATTGGTACTAAGATTTTATTTTTTTTTTGTTGTACAAGATTTTTACAGTGGGTTTTTGTTGAACCAACACAACAAAATTGGTCATTTCAAAGTTGTGTTTTTTTTACAGCGCACCGGCTCCATCCATCCTCAGATCTGTGCAGACCCCTCCACCGCTCCATCCATCCTCAGGTCTTCACCTCCACCGCCTCCATCCAACCTCAGGTCTTCACCTCCACCGCCTCCATCCAACCTCAGGTCTTCACCTCCACCGGCTCCATCCATCCTCAGATCTGTGCAGACCCCTCCATCCACCCTCAGATCTGTGCAGACACCTCCACCGCCTCCATCCACCCTCAGGTCTGTGCAGACACCTCCACCGCCTCCATCCACCCTCAGGTCTGTGCACCTCCACAGCCTCCATCCACCCTCAGGTCTGTGCAGACACCTCCACCGCCTCCATCCACCCTCAGATCTGTGCAGACACCTCCACCGCCCCATCCATCCTCAGATCTGTGCAGACACCTCCACCGCCTCCATCCAACCTCAGGTCTTCACCTCCACCGCCTCCATCCACCCTCAGGTCTGTGCAGACACCTCCATCCACCCTCAGGTCTGTGCAGACACCTCCACCGCCTCCATCCACCTCAGATCTGTGCAGACACCTCCACCGCCCCATCCACCTCTCAGATGTGCAGACACCTCCACCGCCTCCATCCAACCTCAGGTCTTCACCTCCACCGCCTCCATCCACCTCAGGTCTGTGCAGACACCTCCATCCACCCTCGGGTCTGTGCAGACACCTCCACCGCCTCCATCCACCCTCAGATCTGTGCAGACACCTCCACAGCCTCCATCCACCCTCAGGTCTGTGCAGACACCTCCACCGCCTCCATCCACCCTCTCTGGTCTGTGCAGACACCTCCACAGCCTCCATCCACCCTCAGGTCTTCACCTCCACAGCCTCCATCCACCCTCAGGTCTGTGCAGACACCTCCACCGCCTCCATCCACCCTCAGGTCTTCACCTCCACAGCCTCCATCCACCCCTCTGGTCTGTGCAGACACCTCCACCGCCTCAGGTCTTCACCTCCACAGCCTCCATCCACCCTCTGGTCTGTGCAGACACCTCCACCGCCTCCATCCACCCTCAGGTCTGTGCAGACACCTCCACCGCCTCCATCCAACCTCAGGTCTTCACCTCCACAGCCTCCATCCACCCTCAGATCTGTGCAGACACCTCCACCGCCTCCATCCACCCTCAGATCTGTGCAGACACCTCCACCGCCTCCATCCACCCTCAGGTCTGTGCAGACACCTCCACCGCCTCCATCCAACCTCAGGTCTTCACCTCCACCGCCTCCATCCACCCTCAGATCTGTGCAGACACTCCACCGCCTCCATCCACCCTCAGATCTGTGCAGACACCTCCACCGGCCCCATCCACCCTCAGATCTGTGCAGACACCTCCACCGCCTCCATCCACCCTCAGGTCTGTGCAGACACCTCCACCGCCTCCATCCACCCTCAGGTCTTCACCTCCACAGCCTCCATCCACCCTCAGATCTGTGCAGACACCTCCACCGCCTCCATCCACCCCTCTGGTCTGTGCAGACACCTCCACCGCCTCCATCCACCCTCAGATCTGTGCAGACACCTCCACCGCCTCCATCCAACCTCAGGTCTTCACCTCCACAGCCTCCATCCACCCTCAGATCTGTGCAGACACCTCCACCGCCTCCATCCACCCTCTGGTCTGTGCAGACACCTCCACCGCCTCCATCCACCCTCAGATCTGTGCAGACACCTCCACCGCCTCCATCCACCTCAGGTCTTCACCTCCACCGCCTCCATCCACCCTCAGATCTGTGCAGACACCTCCACAGCCTCCATCCACCCTCAGGTCTTCATCTCCACAGCCTCCATCCAACCTCAGGTCTTCACCTCCACCGCCTCCATCCACCCTCAGGTCTTCACCTCCACAGCCTCCATCCACCCTCAGGTCTGTGCAGACACCTCCACAGCCTCCATCCACCCTCAGGTCTTCACCTCCACCGCCTCCATCCACCCTCTGGTCTGTGCAGACACCTCCACCGCCTCCATCCACCCTCTGGTCTGTGCAGGTCTTCACCTCCACAGCCTCCATCCACCCTCAGGTCTTCACCTCCACCGCCTCCATCCACCCTCAGGTCTGTGCAGACACCTCCACCGCCTCCATCCACCCTCTGGTCTGTGCAGACACCTCCACCGCCTCCATCCACCCTCTGGTCTGTGCAGGTCTTCACCTCCACAGCCTCCATCCACCTCAGATCTGTGCAGACACCTCCACCGCCTCCATCCACCCTCAGGTCTGTGCAGACACCTCCACAGCCTCCATCCACCCTCAGATCTGTGCAGACACCTCCACCGCCTCCATCCCCCTCAGATCTGTGCAGACACCTCCACCGCCTCCATCCACCCTCAGGTCTGTGCAGACACCTCCACCGCCTCCATCCACCCTCAGGTCTGTGCAGACACCTCCACCGCCTCCATCCACCCTCAGATCTGTGCAGACACCTCCACCGCCTCCATCCACCTCAGGTCTTCACCTCCACAGCCTCCATCCACCCCTCAGATCTGTGCAGACACCTCCACCGCCTCCATCCACCCTCAGGTCTGTGCAGACACCTCCACCGCCTCCATCCACCCTCAGGTCTGTGCAGACACCTCCACCGCCTCCATCCACCCTCAGGTCTGTGCAGACACCTCCACCGCCTCCATCCACCCTCAGATCTGTGCAGACACCTCCACCGCCTCCATCCACCCTCAGGTCTTCACCTCCACAGCCTCCATCCACCCTCAGATCTGTGCAGACACCTCCACCGCCTCCATCCACCCTCAGGTCTGTGCAGACACCTCCACCGCCTCCATCCACCCTCAGGTCTGTGCAGACACCTCCACCGCCTCCATCCACCCTCAGGTCTGTGCAGACACCTCCACCGCCTCCATCCACCCTCAGATCTGTGCAGACACCTCCACCGCCTCCATCCACCCTCAGGTCTTCACCTCCACCGCCTCCATCCACCCTCAGATCTGTGCAGACACCTCCACCGCCTCCATCCACCCTCAGGTCTTCACCTCCACCGCCTCCATCCACCCTCAGGTCTGTGCAGACACCTCCACCGCCTCCATCCACCCTCAGGTCTTCACCTCCACCGCCTCCATCCACCCTCAGGTCTGTGCAGACACCTCCACCGCCTCCATCCACCCTCAGGTCTTCACCTCCACAGCCTCCATCTGCTAGGCCTACACTTCCACCCCCTCTGGATAACCTTAGATGGCCCGATGTTTCAACCCATCACCACGTCACCACGTCATCAGAAACCCCTCATAGACAAATCAGGGACATCATGTTTGTTCGCATCTTAACACTCCTTGAGGAGATGAAAGAGACACAAAAAATACTTGTACAACAGCGTGGCAACATAAGCAACGTCTCTTCTACCCCAGAGGGTTTCCCCCTAAAGACAGTTAGGGATGTGGAAATCATGGAAGATAAACTGGCAAATCCAAACTTCATGTCCGAATTGGTATGTGAATAGTGTAGATTCTATGAGTTTTGTTTTTCAGGGTTGGGGGGGAGTGGGGTGTGGCATTGAAAGCACTGTTACCTTCACAATAATAATTGGAAATGGGCTAATTTCTTATAGACTGGAGTGACACCATAGACATCTCTTGACCTGTCGCAATCTTTTTTGGTGCTCTAATGTGGCGTGACATTCACACAGATCAATTCAAACAAACGGCAGTGCGCACATGAACCGATCACCTCCGCTGAACAGCACTAAAGAAATCATGAATGAACACAGGGCTTGACCATAGACTGTAAGGGCTCCACATTGATCTTTGTCCAGGACAAGTACCTTAAAATTTAATAAAATAACCAGAAACACAAGAATGATTCTGATTTTATTACATTTAAATGTAAACAGCGATTGTTAAAAGTGTATTTCTGGTAGCAAAGTCTGTCTGAGAGAGACATTCATGGAGAAATCAAAACAAATAAATATATCAGCACTATAAACTCACAGAAGAAACATACTGGGGTAAAAAGTTTTAAAAAGTTTGAGTTGTATTTATAACTTAAGATATTGTTAATAACAAGTTAACTAAATGAGCTGGTTTGCTGAATACGATTGCACGTATTCACGATTGCAATTGACATCACGATTGCAAATATTACATTGAATGTTGTAAATAAACAAGTAGCGTAGTTAATATTAAGTTACATTTTAGACACAAACAACATTGACTTTTTTCGTCACTGACGAAAACGGTTCCAAAGGAAAGGAAACACTCAGCGCTGTGTTTTGTTACTGAATGATTCGACTGTAGATAATTTAGCTTAGTATTGCTTTTGTTCCCCCTCAGGTTGCAGCTGTGACTGACATTGGGGGGGCAACTGTTGGCGAGGCCACAAGAAGGATGATGACCTTCCTCCTAGACCATGGCCTATCTAGGCAGTACAACTTTGTGGGCCGAAACGGGAAGAGAGAGTTCAAGGCCTTAAAACTGTATGAAGTAATATATGGTAAGTGTGCATGTGGATAATGTTTTAAGTTGTACCGATACTAGAAAGTTGTCACAATACCCTAACGTTATAAACTTGTTGATTTTAAATATTGTGTATGGAGCGTTTGTTGAACAGTGTGGTCTCTCAGTTGCCTATCTTGTGTGTTCAAGAGTATGTGTGTAGTTCTAATAATAATCTTTTCTTTACATAGTTGTCTTTACAGTCCTGGCTGAGAGTTGTGTTGGCACATATAAAGTAAGTGACCATTATATTTGTTTCTTGCAGGAGGCTTAAAGAAAAACGCCATGACCAGCCAAATCACCCGAAAAGATGCAGAAAAGGCAGTCTCCAGGTGGCTCATTGGTGCTAGGGACCGGGGTAATAGACAGGCCCGACAGGCAACCCCTCAACAAGGACTTCAGGCTTCAGCCTCATTTGAGGTGGAAAATAACTAATCCTGTCTACAGTGAGGGAACACTGAACAAAAGTTTTCTTAATGATTTCTTAATTTTACTTAAATAAAAAAGAAATGTATTGTATTACTGGTCTCGTTGTTATTGTAGCTTGTTTAACCCAAGGTGTTTGGGTCTGTCGGACCCGTTTTCAATGTTTGCTAAAAGAAAAATTATGCTATTTATTATTTCTTCTAACTAAAACTCATTGGACTTGGCTCATTTTTGGTGAAGAACATAAAAAATAACTTACTTTCAATGACTGCACACAGTACACCCCATTTCAAGCACTTTCACCTATTCTGATTAAGTTCTAACAAATAATCACTAATAATAATCTTGTTTATATTATGTTTTTTTTTATTTACTTGGTTTTCACAAAAAATGAAAATGACCATAAATATGATCTCACAGGGGTAAATGGCGAATATGAACCATAAATTATATATCATTGGTAGTTGAGCTAAAGTAAACATCTGTTAAGGTTTTTTTACATAAATTGTTATGGCTGTATTGATTTAAAAGCCTAATAATGTGATGGGTCCACCAGACCCGGTAATATTGGCTGTGTAAAAAAAATATGAAAAAGAACTATATGGGCTGACTGTAAAAGAAGTCCCCAACTCTTATGGGTAGAATAGCAGGGGCCCAGGTAGTGTGGGCTCCAGATGGGAGAAACCTGGGTTGCCCTTGTGGGTTTTAGCTAGGGCCCATGTGAAACCCACCTTCAGCCCATCTGGGCTTGCCCACATGGGGCCACCATGGAACCCCCGGACAAAATTAACTGGGCCCCATCTGGGCATCACCAGCCCATATCTAACCCTTATGGGCCCCACATGGGTGTGTCGTGTGGAGGAGATTGCATGTGACTGAGCCTTATGTGTTTTTTTGTTGATTTGTACAGATTTGTACAGTATGCATCAGGCTGGCTGAGGGGAACAAATTTGCTGTTTCGTCTTCATTAAAAGAGAATCCAGCAGTTGATCGTGGTCTGCGTCTTTCCTTCATGCAACACAACAAGAACACAACGCAGAATATTCAAGGGTTAATGGACGTGCATCTAACCAAACAACAGTAAAAGACAAAGCACGCCTGTTACACTTGTGAAAATAGCACCAAAGCGATAAAAAAAAAAACCTTTACTAGGGCCTAATCTTAATATCGAGTTCGTATAGCAGTTAGTTCGCCTGATGTGTGAAATGCGGCACAGGCCAAAAATAACATTGTGACGTAGGCATAAAATATATAAAAACCATAATAACAGAAGCCACTTCAACTCCTGACACTTCTCGACCACAATGACTGATTTACGCTCACTCTCTCACACACACACACTTTTCTTTTCTGTATTTCCTGTGATGAATGTCAAATGCCGGCAGACACACACACACACACACACACACACACACACACTTTTCTCTCGTGTATCCGCAGATCAGCCTCAGATTCCGAGAGAGGAGCCGACTCAGGTATGAGATATTAATGCACATCTGATCACTGTTGAGTTATGAAGTCGCAGCGCGTTTAGTATTTCTGATGATGATGATGATGATGATGATGATGATGATGATGATGATGATGAGTTAATGAATGAGGAATTTAAGAGGTCACAGAAACTTTATTTATTTACAGAAACACACTCACATGTTTATGATGAATGCAATCTTCATCACGGGTGGGGCTAATAAACGCATAACTGCTCTCGTCGTTTGAGTGAGGATTCATAACTTCAGACACATGCATAACTGTAAACATGCATAACTAGCACTGATGCAGAACAATAAGCGCACATTGACCGGAGCTACAGTGACAGATGCGGGGTTTCATTCTGAGGCGTTCGCTAATGATCTCGCTTCTCTGCCGATTTAACTTTGATTATGTTGATCTATCAGCTCTCCCATATTTCAGTTCTCGGATAACGCGATCGATCTCCACACACACACACACACACATGTTTGTTTTTGTGAAATGTGGGGACATTCCATAGGCGTAATGCATTTTATACCGTACAAACCGTATTTTCTATCCCCCTACACCAGGGCTGGACTGGTAATCTGGCATACCGGGCATTTTCCCGGTGGGCCGACGCACTTCGGGGCCGATACAAGGTTATTTATTTATTTATTTATCTGCCACTGACTGGCCCATCATGCAGGGACAGCGGCCCATTGGTTTG
>CM040934.1:47920525-47980525 GCA_023029165.1 Gobiocypris rarus
GGACCTGCGGAAGCAGTGGACTGAGTCTGGAGTAGAAACATCCAGAGCCACCGTGCACAGGCGTGTGCAGGAAATGGGCTACAGGTGCCGCATTCCCAGGTCAAGCCACTTTTGAACCAGAAACAGCGGCAGAAGCGCCTGACCTGGGCTACAGAGAAGCAGCACTGGACTGGCGCTCAAATTTTGCATGTCATTGGGAAATCAAGGTGCCAGAGTCTGGAGGAAGACTGGGGAGAAGGAAATGCCCAAATGCCTGAAGTCCAGTGTCAAGTACCCACAGTCAGTGATGGTCTGGGGTGCCATGTCAGCTGCTGGTGTTGGTCCACTGTGTTTTATCAAGGGCAGGGTCAATGCAGCTAGCTATCAGGAGATTTTGGAGCACTTCATGCTTCCATCTGCTGAAAAGCTTTATGGAGATGAAGATTTCGTTTTTCAGCACGACCTGGCACCTGGTCACAGTGCCAAAACCACTGGTCAATGGTTTACTGACCATGGTATTACTGTGCTCAATTGGCCTGACCTGAACCCCATAGAGAATCTGTGGGATATTGTGAAGAGAAAGTTGAGAGACGCAAGACCCAACACTCTGGATGGAGAAGCGTCCAGGTCCGTGAAGAGCCGCGAGCCGTATGTAAGTGTTTTTGTAAATACTCCGTTTTGTTGTATTACTTAGTGTATTGCATGCTAGAAGAAGGATACATTTCGATTTTGCACTTATCTATTTTGTCATAATTGTACTGTGTTAGCATATTGCATTTGAATTATAACCAGGGCTGTTTTGCCGCGCGTTCGCAGTCAAAGCGTTATTGTTATTGTTATTGGTGGCTTTTAGCACAGGTAGTGAGTCATACTTTTCGTTTCGATTCGAGCCATTGACAGGCTTTTGACTTGATCCTTTGGGCTAATTACAAGGGCGGACTGTACATATATAAGTCAGGTCAGTCACTTGCTCATTAGGAGAAGCGTCCAGGTCCGTGAAGAGCCGCGAGCCGTATGTAAGTGTTTTTGTAAATACTCCGTTTTGTTGTATTACTTAGTGTATTGCGTGCTAGAAGAAGGATACATTTCGATTTTGCACTTATCTATTTTGTCATAATTGTACTGTGTTAGCATATTGCATTTGAATTATAACCAGGGCTGTTTTCGGCCGCGCCGTTGTGCAGTCAAACGTTATTGTTATTGTTATTGGTGGCTTTTAGCACAGGTAGTGAGTCATACTTTTCGTTTCGATTCGAGCCATTGACAGGCTTTTGACTTGATCCTTTGGGCTAATTACAAAAGCGTCCACAGCTGTTCTCGCTCAAATAATAAAGGTGCGTCAGCGAAGCGTTCAGCCCTCGTGTTCAGCCTCCTCGTGTGAAGACCGACTCGGGTAAAGACATCTTCTTTCGACTCTACCTGTGATCGACTCCACCGAAGAGCGAACACCGATACAGCACTTAAGTATCTACTTTTTCTGTCCTTTTCCACCTTCCTTTCTCTCTTACAATGTGCTTTCAATACATTCCCACTGTCTCTCGACCACGATCCATTGTCACACGCAGAAGGCAGCGCAACACTGCTAATCTGCGTCTGATTCCCTCCTCCACTAATGCCCCTCACTCTTTTTCTGTTGGTCTATGGAACTGTCAGTCAGCTGTCAACAAAGCTGATTTCATTCCGGCCTTTGCCTCTCACTCCACTCTCAATATCTTGGCTTTGACTGAGACCTGGATCCGTCCAGATGACTCAGTAACCCCTGCTGCTCTCTCTAACAATTTCTCTCTCACACCCTCGTCACACTGGGAGGGGCGGAGGAACAGGTCTTCTCATTACTAACAATTGGAAATACTCAACCCACACCTCTCTATGCAACAACAACTCATTCGAATACCATGCTATTACAGTCTCAACTCCCGTTAAAATCCATCTTGTAGTCATTTACCGTCCCCAGGTCAATTGGGCACCTTTGTTGAGGAACTAGATGTGCTGCTGTCCTCATTTCCGGAGGATGGCAGCCCACTTCTAATTCTTGGCGACTTCAATATTCACCTGGACAAACCATATGCTACAGACTTCCACTCCCTCCTAGCCTCATTCGATCTCAAACGACATGTCACCTCACACACCCACAAATCTGGTAACCAACTTGACCTCATATACACATGCAACTGCACTACAGATAATATCCTGGTCAAACCCTTACACACCTCAGACCATTACTTCATCACTTTTAATCTACAACTTACTGCATTCCCAATCCCACAATCAGTTACTTTCAGACTAAACCTACGCTCTCTTTCTCCTCTCATCTCTCCTCCGCTGTGTCATCCTCTCTTCCCTCACCCACACAGTTCTCATCCATGGATGTCAACACTGCAACAGACACTCTATGTTCTACTTTAACTTCTTGTCTAGATAGTATCTGCCCTCTGTCTTCTAGGCCAGCACGCCCCACTCCTGCTAACCCATGGTTATCTGATGTTCTTCGTGAACACCGGACAAAACTAAGGGCAGCAGAGAGAAAATGGCGAAAATCGAATGACCCGTCTGACCTGGGTAAATATCAATATCTGCTCTCATCATTTTCAGATTATGTCCATGTGGCTAAATCCTCATATTTCCACAACAAAATCAACACCACCTCTAACACACGCACACTCTTCAGAACATTCAACTCTCTCCTCTGTCCACCTCCACCACCTCCCACCTCTTTATCTGCAGACGACTTTGCCCACTTCTTCACAAATAAAACTACAACCATCAGCAGTCAGTTCCCACCCCGCACACACAGGATTTTAGATCAGCCACACCCACAGCCAAACATCTTCTCTCCTCCTTCTCTACACTCACTGAGGCAGAAGTATCTAAACTTCTCCTCTCCAGTCATCCTACCACCTGCCCTCTAGATCCTATCCCCTCACACCTTCTACAAGCCATCTCTCCCACACTTCTACCAGCACTCACACACATCATCAACACATCTCTCAGCACTGGCTTTTTCCTACCACATTCAAGCAGGCCCGGGTCACCCCACTGCTTAAGAAACCCACTCTAGACACATCACTTGTAGAGAACTACAGACCTATTTCTCCCCTGCCATACATGGCGAAAACACTTGAGCGGGTTGTTTTCAACCAGGTTTCATTTTTCCTCTCACAGTCAAATCAGCTGGACGTTAACCAGTCAGGTTTCAAAAGGCCCACTCAACAGAGACTGCATTACTGTCAGTCACTGAAGCCCTGCGGATGGCTAAAGCTGCTTCCAGATCATCAGTCCTAATCCTCCTCGATCTATCTGCTGCATTTGACACAGTGAATCACCAGATTCTTCTGTCCACCCTCTCATCACTGGGCATCACAGGGACTCCACTCCACTGGTTTGAGTCTTACCTCACAGGTAGGTCTTTCAAGGTTGCCTGGAGAGGTGAGGTATCCAAAGCACATCGATTGACCACGGGGTTCCTCAGGGCTCAGTGCTGGGACCTCTACTCTTCTCCATTTACACTACGTCACTGGGACCCATTATACAGGCACATGGCTTCTCATACCATTGCTATGCTGATGACACTCAACTCTATCTTTCATTTAAACCAGATGACCCCACAGTAAATGGACGCATCTCAAGCTGTCTGGCAGACATCTCGGCATGGATGAAAGAACACCACCTTCAGCTCAACCTGGCAAAGACTGAGCTTCTCGTCTTCCCTGCCAATCCGACTCTACAACACAACTTCACCATCCAGCAAGGTTCATCTCTGATTACCCCTTCAGGGTCGGTCAGAAATCTTGGTGTAATCTTTGACGACCAGCTGTCCTTCAAAGACCACATTTCAAAGACAGCTCGATCATGCAGGTTTGCTCTGCACAACATCAGGAAGATCAGACCGTTCCTTACAGAGCATGCAACACAACTTCTCGTCCAGGCCCTTGTCATTTCTAGGCTTGACTACTGCAATGCGCTTCTGGCTGGTCTTCCATCGTGTGCAATCAAAACTCTTCAATTGATTCAGAATGCTGCAGCACGTCTTGTATTCAATGAGCCCAAAAGGGCCCATGTCACACCTCTCTTCATCTCTCTGCACTGGCTGCCACTTGATGCCCGCATCAAGTTCAAGGCCTTGACACTCGCTTATGGATCCACCACAGGCTCGGCACCAGCATATTTCGACTCGCTCCTCCTACGAGTCTACACCCCTACCAGAAGCCTTCGCTCAGGTAAGGAGCGTGAGGCTTATGGTACCATCACAGAGAGGCATGAAATCCCTCTCCAGAACTTTTCATTCACCGTTCCTGGCTGGTGGAACAATCTTCCTACCTCCATCCGGATGGCAGAATCACTGTCATCATTCAAAAGACAGCTAAAAACTCATCTCTTCCGTGAACACTTATCATAAAAAAAAAAAAAAAAAAAACCCTCTTCTCTTTTATTCCTTCCTTATTCTAGCTTAAGCTTATTCTATGTGATATCCAAAGCTTGGTATTTAAGGCACTTTTTGCGTTTTGCGACTATTCATGACCGATCGCTTCCTGTACTCCTATGTTGTAAGTCGCTTTGGATAAAAGCGTCTGCTAAATGCCTAAATGTAAAATGTAAATGGATGAGCTTAAGGCCGCTATCGAAGCATCCTGGGCCTCCATAACACCTCAGCAGTGCCACAGGCTGATCGCCTCCATGCCACGCCGCATTGAAGCAGTCATTTCTGCAAAAGGATTCCCCACCAAGTATTGAGTGCATAACTGAACATAATTATTTGAAGGATGACTTTTTTTGTATTAAAAACACTTTTCTTTTATTGGTCGGATGAAATATGCTAATTTTTTGAGATAGGAATTTTGGGTTTTCATGAGCTGTATGGCAAAATCATCAGTATTAAAACAATAAAAGACCTGAAATATTTCAGTTGGTGTGCAATGAATCTAAAATATATGAAAGTTTAATTTGTATCATTACATTATGGAAAATAATAAACTATAATAAACTTAATTTTTGAGAATGACCTGTATTTTAATAAAGACATTGTTATTCTCAGTCCTTCATATAGCCCGTGAGTTTATTTTTTATTTTTTCTGGGGGTGTGTTTGGTAGGGGAGTGCCCTTTTTTTGGGTCAGAGCAACTGCCCCTCAATATTCTTGTGCACGTCCCTGCTTTTATCTGTTTTCATTTGTAGACAGATGAAATGATAATGTTCTCACCTGTAAAGATAAAGACAGTCACAATCAACTCTATAAATGCAGCTCTAATGCTTCACTCTTTCATTTCAGTTCAGATACGAGACACTGTTCAGAGGTGAGAGACACACTTCAGTCAAACACTTCAGTCTGATTCAGATCCTGATTCAGATCAAACTCTGTGTTGAACTCAGTCTTCTGATGATTCTGAATGTGTTTTTCAGTGAGGAATGAAACTGCAGCGACTCCAAGCTCGGGTGAGTTTCAGCTGATAAACGTGTGTCTAATTCACTAATAAAACACTGATTCAGATCTGATTCAGACTCAATCCAGTTTCAGCTGATAAACGTGTCTAATTCACTAATAAAACACTGATTCAGATCTGATTCAGACTCAATCCAGTTTCAGCTGATAAACGTGTGTCTGATTCACTAATAAAACACTGATTCAGATCTGATTCAGACTCAATCCAGTTTCAGCTGATAAACATGTGTCTAATTCACTAATAAAACACTGATTCAGATCTGATTCAGTCTCAATCCAGTTTCAGCTGATAAACGTGTGTCTAATTCACTAATAAAACACTGATTCAGATCTAATTCAGACTCAATCCAGTTTCAGCTGATAAACGGGTGTATGATTCACTAATAAAACACTGATTCAGATCTGATTCAGACTCAATCCAGTTTCAGCTGATAAACATGTGTCTAATTCACTAATAAAACACTGATTCAGATCTGATTCAGTCTCAATCCAGTTTCAGCAATAAACGTGTCTAATTCACTAATAAAACACTGATTCAGATCTAATTCAGACTCAATCCAGTTTCAGCTGATAAACGGGTGTATGATTCACTAATAAAACACTGATTCAGATCTGATTCAGTCTCAATCCAGTTTCAGCTGATAAACGAGTGTCTAATTCACTAATAAAACACTGATTCAGATCTGATTCAGATTCAATCCAGTTTCAGCTGATAAACATGTGTCTAATTCCCTAATTAAACACTGATTCAGATCTGATTCAGTCTTAATCCAGTTTCAGCAGATAAACAAGTGTCTAATTCACTAATAAAACACTGATTCAGATCTAATTCAGACTCAATCCAGTTTCAGCTGATAAAGCGTGTGTCTAATTGACTAATAAACCACTGTATCAGATCTGATTCAGTCTCAATCCAGTTTCAGCTGATAAACGAGTGTCTAATTCACTAATAAAACACTGATTCAGATCTGATTCAGACTCAATCCAGTTTAAGCTGATAAATGTGTGTCTAATTCACTAATAAAACACTGATTCAGATCTGATTCAGACTCAATCCAGTTTCAGCTTATAAATGTTTGTGTCTAATTCACTAATAAACCACTGTTTCAGATCTGATTCAGTCTCAATCCAGTTTCAGCTGATAAACATGTCTAATTCACTAATAAACCACTGTTTCAGATCTGATTCAGTCTCAGTCCAGTTTCAGCTGATAAACGTGTCTAATTCACTAATAAAACACTGATTCAGATCTGATTCAGACTCAATCCAGTTTCAGCTGATAAATGTGTGTCTAATTCACTAATAAAACACTGATTCAGATCTGATTCAGACTCAATTCAGTTTCAGCTGATAAAGCGTGTGTCTAATTCACTAAGAAAACACTGATTCAGATCTAATTCAGATTCAATCCAGTTTCAGCTGATAAACATGTGTCTAATTCCCTAATTAAACACTGATTCAGATCTGATTCAGTCTTAATCCAGTTTCAGCAGATAAACAAGTGTCTAATTCACTAATAAAACACTGATTCAGATCTAATTCAGACTCAATCCAGTTTCAGCTGATAAACGTATGTCCGATTCACTAATAAAACACTGATTCAGATCTGATTCAGACTCAATCCAGTTTCAGCTGATAAACGTGTGTCTAATTCACTAATAAAACACTGATTCAGATCTGATTCAGACTCAATCCAGTTTCAGCTGATAAATGTTTGTGTCTAATTCACTAATAAACCACTCTTTCAGATCTGATTCATTCTCAATCCAGTTTCAGCTGATAAAGCGTGTGTCTAATTCACTAATAAAACACTCATTCAGATCTGATTCAGACTCAATCTAGTTTCAGCTGATAAATGTGTGTCTAATTCACTAATAAAACACTGATTCAGGTCTGATTCAGATTCAATCCAGTTTCAGCTGATAAACGTGTCTAATTCACTAATAAACCACTGTTTCAGATCTGATTCAGTCTCAATCCAGTTTCAGCTGATAAACGTGTCTAATTCACTAATAAAACACTGATTCAGATCTGATTCAGACTCAATCCAGTTTCAGCTGATAAATGTGTGTCTAATTCAGTAATAAAACACTGATTCAAATCTGATTCAGTCTCAATCCAGTTTCAGCTGATAAACATGTGTCTAATTCACTAAGAAAACACTGATTCAGATCTAATTCAGACTCAATCCAGTTTCAGCTGATAAAAGTGTGTCTAATTCACTAAGAAAACACTGATTCAGATCTGATTCAGACTCAATTCAGTTTCAGCTGATAAATGTGTGTCTAATTCAGTAATAAAACACTGATTCAGATCTGATTCAGACTCAATCCAGTTTCAGTGTGAACAGACTCATATTGTCTGATATTTATCATTATTTGTTTCATCATTAGAGATCAACTGATTGTGTTGTTGTTGTGTCGATCAGATGGTTTTATATTGTATGGCTTGTATAGATCAGTGGTGGATTCCTGCTCTTTCCATCATCATGGTTGTTCTTCTGCTCTTGATGTGTTTCATGCTGTGTAAAAGGATCTTCAGGTGAGTCACAAGTTTTATATGTGTCATGGAAACTAAATTATGAGCCTGACATTATAAATGAAAATATCATTTATGATTTACTCCTTTAACAAACCATGGCATATCCGACATGAAGTCATAATGATGAAATTAGTGGCCTAAATTAAAATTCCTGTCAGTACTTTGAATATAATAGTATTTAATGATCAGATTCAGTTTTATTTGTGAGAGCTGTGGCAAGAAAATCTTTCAGTGCGATGACTCAGAAAACAATCAATGAATCAAACTCAGAGAAAGAAAGACAGGAAATGAGTTTGCCGAGTCACATGATCATCTGTGAAACAGACGGATGATGTTTTAAGTTTCAGTTCAGACTCTGTGAATGAATCTGAATGTGTTTCTCTCAGGGATCCTGAATCTGCTGTCCAGATGAAGCTCGGATCTGATGCTCCTGCTTCACTGAATCTGAACAGTTTAACAACTCCTTGACCAGAGGATGAGGACTCATCCAAGCTTTAGAATGGCAGTGATTCTCCATAAAAGTGCATCCATCCATCATAAAAGTGCATCCATCCATCCATAATAAAAGTGCATCTATCATCATAAAAGTGCATCCATCCATTCATCAAGCCCTAACCTGTTGATTTTGGGGACACTTAAATTTCAAAATATTACCGATCTGCCTGCATTGACACTATATGATAATTAAACTGAGCTGATGACATCACCGTTTTCTTCAGAGCGACTTGACTTGACTTATGTTTCAAGTCACTTCACGTCACCTTTATTTATACAGCGCTTTTTACAATGCCGATTGTTACAGCCTCAGATAAATTAATTGTCTACATGGATATTAAAATCACCAACAATTAGGACTTTATCTGCAGCCAGTACTAACTCTGAAGTGACTTTAAGAATTTGCTGGTTTTCTATCAAAGTCAAAACTTCAAAGGAATTATTATTGAAACTAGACCTCTGAGTAATACTGAATATATTATTATAAATTACAGCAACCCCTCCCCCTTTACCTTTCAGACGCGGCTCGTGTTTATAACAATAATCTTGGGGAGTGGACTCATTGAAAGTGTGTGAGGAGTCATTCTGAGATTACACTTCTTTCTGGACCTCAAGCTGATTCATCTGTTGACCTTGACACTGTTTCTTTTTATCCTACTGTACCTGTTCCTAAAAGTTCACATGATCCTGTGGTTGCTCTGACAATCTCTACACCAGGTTTGGTAATTAAACCTGTTCGGAGACTGATTGAGTCCGTGCTTCAACTGGAAACCTTACTTGGTGTGGAGTCTGTATCTCCTGCTGTTCGTGCATAAGTCTGTGTATGCTATTGCACTATCCCTGATAATACGAAGTGCCGTTTCTTGATTATTTTGTAATTATGTGTGTAACGCAGGATTTTAAGCAGCCTCAGAGCTATGCACCAATCCCCTGTGTTAACGTAGGAGTTTGAGTCACCATTATGGTGATCAGTGTTTGCTTTATTGGGCAGTTCTGAGTGGGTCATTGAATCGGGGAGAACAGGTGCAGTTGGATCAGCCCAATTTGCAAATGAATCGATGAGTGTGATTTGTGCACAGATTTTAACTGTTTATCAGCTTGTTACACTGCATCTTGCAGTTTATGACAATTTCTTAATCTCAAATAAATAAGGAATGACATGTTTTTTATGAAGTGTAGTGGGGTAAAAAGTATGATATTATGCCTTTGAATGTAATAATGTTAAAGTAAAAGTTTCCCAAAATAAAAATATACCGATAAAGGACAGAAAAGTGTACTTAAGAACAGTAACAGAGTACAAAAATAGTCTTAATACTACATTATTTAAGTTTTCATGGACAAAATTCTAAATGCATTTCTCATATTAATTTGCAATTGTGTTTATACTGCAGGTGGGATAACCAGAGATGATCAGATTGGGACAGACAAAAGTATAAAAGCCATCTATAACATGTCAGTAGTGAATCGTAAAACAAGTTTGATGGATAGCAGACGCTTTTGATGCCAACCAGGGTTCGAATCCGCATTTTCTCGCTTTTTCACCACATACAAGATTGAAAAGGCATGAATATGAAAAAATGTGAAACAATAGAATTAAATAAAATCCGAAAACATAAGAAACATACACAGTAGCACATTTAATACACAGTTACACACTTAAATATTGAAATTGTCGTTTTATGTGCTTTGTCTTCGTTATGATAGTTTTTACTCCAGTGCATGGGAGTCACTGGGCACTGGGTGTTTCGGTGATCCGTGATCGGTTTAAACATATGAAACTGCGTTAATCAGCGCGGTCAGAAGCAGAGGTGTGTGTGTGTGCGTTCATCAGAGCTCTCATTGAAAAGATTCATAAAACATAAGATCAGTTGACCATATGTTTACTTTCTTCACTGACAGACTGTATCTGTAGGAGGGGAGAGGAAGCCCAATCACTCACTGCCCACTGGTTTTAACACCATCGTTATCTCATTCTTTGGCCTTCAGGACATCTTAAAATGCTCATAAAACAGAGACATCAACATCTCGAACCGCCTCACACTGGGGACCTCATCGAGCTGTATTTATGGGTACGACTCAGAGATTCAGAATAGAAGGCATTAATATGTGCCTTTATAAGTTCTACTAATCAATTACACAATTTCCGTGGAGTTATCATAAATACAGAAAGCTAGAGCTGTAATTACGGCCGCTCCTCATTAGCATACCGGCCAATATGCTTCATATCTGTGCAATATTGTGAAAAACAGAAGCCTACACTAAAATAAAATGTGATCAGTTCTTTGGTCATTAAAGGAACACTCCACCGTTTTTAGAAATAGGGCTTATCAGACATCTTTCCTACATCGAGTACAAAATGTGATGACTTGGGACTATATTATGGGGAAGCACAGGCGAAGCACTGCTACTGCAGAGATATCACGCCACACATGAAATACACAACTTACATTAACATACATTTCATGTGTTGTGTGATATCTCTGCAGTAGCAGTGCTTTGCCTGTGCTTCCCCATAATATAGTCCCAATATCTGCCTAGGAAATCTCCTAGTCTTAATCTGCATCGCGATTTGTACTCTTTGTGAATACACAGGAACCAAGAAGTAATTAGGTGGGGTTTTTTTTTTTTGGATCACTTTTACTTTTACATGCTAGCTGGCAACATAGGGTTCCATTCATTATGCTAAGCTAAGCTAGCGGCGACCCTGCCAAACTAACACAAATGCATTTGCCCACATATCTAAATGTAGGAAAGAAGTTGAATAAGCCCTATTTCTAAAAACGCTGTAGTGTCCCTTTAAGAGTTTAATCCCTGGAAGTTTTTTAAAATGTACATTATTGAAAAAAAGCATGAAACATGGGAATGCAAAACACACACAGAGTGAAACTGATGTGATTAGTGTGTTTTGACAAACGATCTAGTTTGTTCCCTGCGATCACCTTCCTCTACAGTCTTACATCAATAGCACACGGATGCAGTCATGCTAAGAACATGTCACATGCAAATGCTAGTTTGATATGTCACAATCAGTACAAATATATTACAATGCACTGTAATTATTGCATGGAATGTTCTGCCGGTGTTTGAACTTCACTGCGTTCTGTCCCAGCAAACACTGGTCCCACGGAATACATCAGTAAAATATAACAGAAGATTTCCTAAAAATGCATTATATGCCCGTATATGCATTATATGCCTGTGTTATATGCCCGTATATGCATTATATGCCCGTGTTATATGCCCGTATATGCATTATATGCCCGTGTTATATGCCCGTATATGCATTATATGCCCGTATATGCATTATATGCCCGTGTTATATGCCCGTATATGCATTATATGCCCGTGTTATATGCCGTATATGCATTATATGCCCATGTTATATGCCCGTATATGCATTATATGGCCGTGTTATATGCCCGTATATGCATTATATGCCCGTATATGCATTATATGCCCGTGTTATATGCCCGTATATGCATTATATGCCCGTATATGCATTATATGCCCGTGTTATATGCCCGTATATGCATTATATGCCCGTGTTATATGCCCGTGTTATATGCCCGTATATGCCGTGTTATATGCCCGTATATACATTATATGCCCGTGTTATATGCCCGTATATGCATTATATGCCCGTATATGCATTATATGCCTGTGTTATATGCCCGTATATGCATTATATGCCCGTATATGCATTATATGCCCGTGTTATATGCCCGTATATGCATTATATGCCCGTGTTATATGCCCGTATATGCATTATATGCCCGTGTTATATGCCCGTATATGCATATGCATTATATGCCCGATATGCCCGTGTTATATGCCCAGATATGCATTATATGGCGTATATGCATTATATGCCCGTGTTATATGCCCGTATATGCATTATATGCCCGTGTTATATGCCCGTATATGCATTATATGCCCGTATATGCATTATATGCCCGTGTTATATGCCCGTATATGCATTATATGCCCGTATATGCATTATATGCCCGTGTTATATGCCCGTATAAGCATTATATGCCCGTGTTATATGCCCGTATATGCATTATATGCCTGTGTTATATGCCCGTTTATGCATTATATGCCCGTGTTATATGCCGTATATGCATTATATGCCCATGTTATATGCCCATATGCATTATATGCCGTGTTATATGCCCGTATATGCATTATATGCCCGTATATGCATTATATGCCTGTGTTATATGCCCGTATGCATTATATGCCCGTATATGCATTATATGCCGTGTTATATGCCCGTATATGCATTATATGCCCGTATATGCATTATATGCCTGTGTTATATGCCCGTATATGCATTATATGCCCGTATATGCATTATATGCCCGTGTTATATGCCCGTATATGCATTATATGCCCGTGTTATATGCCCGTATATGCATTATATGGCGTGTTATATGCCCGTGTTATATGCCCGTATATGCCCGTGTTATATGCCTGTATATGCATTATATGCCGTGTTATATGCCCGTATATGCATTATATGCCTGTGTTATATGCCCGTATATGCATTATATGCCCGTGTTATATGCCCGTATATGCATTATATGCCCGTGTTATATGCCCGTATATGCATTATATGCCCGTATATGCATTATATGCCCGTGTTATATGCCCGTATATGCATTATATGGCCGTATATGCATTATATGCCCGTGTTATATGCCCCGTATATGCATTATATGCCCGATATGCATTATATGCCCGTATATGCATTATATGCCCGTGTTATATGCCCGTATATGCATTATATACCCGTATATGCATTATATGCCCGTGTTATATGCTCCGTATATGCATTATATGCCCGTATATGCATTATATGCCCGTGTTATATGCCCGTATATGCATTATATGCCCGTATATGCATTATATGCCCGTGTTATATGCCCGTATATGCATTATATGCCCGTATATGCATTATATGCCCGTGTTATATGCCTGTATATGCATTATATGCCCGTATATGCATTATATGCCCGTATATGCATTATATGCCCGTATATGCATTATATGCCCGTGTTATATGCCCGTATATGCATTATATGCCCGTATATGCATTATATGCCCGTATATGCATTATATGCCCGTATATGCATTATATGCCCGTATATGCATTATATGCCCGTGTTATATGCCCATTATATGCATTATATGCCCGTATATGCATTATATGCCCGTGTTATATGCCCGTATATGCATTATATACCCGTATATGCATTATATACCCGTATATGCATTATATGCCCGTATATGCATTATATGCCCGTATATGCATTATATGCCCGTATATGCATTATATGCCCGTGTTATATGCCCGTATATGCATTATATGCCCGTATATGCATTATATGCCCGTATATGCATTATATGCCCGTATATGCATTATATGCCCGTGTTATATGCCCGTATATGCAGTATATGCCGTATATGCATTATATGCCCGTTCAACTTTCATTTTAGGAACTGTTCATCAACCATGACGGGACGTTACGGTCATTCAGCGTCCAAATGTTTCTGGGATGTTAGGATTACCAGAAATGTCCATAAATTACTGGAGAAATGATCATATACTAAATCAAAATTATGACTTAAAAAGTTGAAATTATGACTTAAAAAGTTGAAATTTAATAAAAACTGAAATTATTATATACTAAATTAAAATTATGACTTAAAATGTTGAAATTATAAAAAAATCAAATGATCGTATACTAAATTAAAATTATTAAGAGTTGAAATTATGACTTAAAAAATTGAAATTATGATTTAAAAAATGTGAAATTATGACTTAAAAAGTTGAAATTACGACTTAAAAAGTTGAAATTATAAAAAATTCAAATGATCATATATGATCATATATTGAAATTATGATTTAAAAAATGTAAAATTACTTAAAAATGTGAAATTATTAAAAGTTGAAATTATGACTTAAAAAATTGAAATTATAAAAATATGAAATTATCATATACAAAATCGAAATCATTAAAAGTTGAAATTATGACATGAAAACTTGAAATTATTACAAATTGAAATTATCATGTACTAAGTCAAAATTGACAAAAAGTTGAAATTATGATTTAAAAAGTTGAAATTAATCAAATTTAAATAATGACTTAAAGTTAAAATTATGACGTAAAAATGTAAATTATTAAAAGTTGAAATTATAAAAATATGAAATTATCATATACAAAATCGAAATCATTAAAAGTTGAAATTATGACATGAAAACTTGAAATTATTACAAATTGAAATTATCATGTACTAAGTCAAAATTGACAAAAAGTTGAAATTATGATTTAAAAAGTTGAAATTAATCAAATTTAAATAATGACTTAAAGTTAAAATTATGACGTAAAAATGTAAATTATTAAAAGTTGAAATTATAAAAATTTTAATTAT
The DNA here is from genome assembly GCA_023029165.1 of Gobiocypris rarus. Classification (NCBI taxonomy): domain Eukaryota; kingdom Metazoa; phylum Chordata; class Actinopteri; order Cypriniformes; family Gobionidae; genus Gobiocypris; species Gobiocypris rarus. Next base: position 47,935,412 of record CM040934.1, read on the forward strand.
CATATATTAAGTCGAAATTATTACTTAAAAAGTAGAAATTATTAAAAATTTAAATGATCATATATTAAGTCGAAATTATGACTTAAAGTTGAAATTATTACAAATTCAAAAGATCATATACTAAATAAAAATTATGATTTAAGAAGTCGAAGTTATTAAAAGTTGAAATTATGACTTAAGTTAAAATATGACTTAAAAAGTTGAAATTGTTAAAAATTGAAATTATCATATACTAAATACAAATTATGATTTAAGAAGTCGAAATTATGAAAAGTTGAAATTATAATTTAAAAAATTTAAATTATGACTTAAAAAGTTGAATTTATTCAAAAGTGAAATGATCATATACTTAATTGAAATTATTACTTAAAAGTTGAAATTATTATTTACTAAATCAAAATCATTATAAGTCTTACTAATGATAGTCGGTCAAAATTATGATATATAGTCACAGTAATGATAGTCAGTCAAAATTATGATATATAGTTTCACTATAGTCACACTAATGATAGTCGGTCAAAATTATGAAATATGGTCACAATAATGATAGTCACTCAAAATTGATATATAGTCACAGTAATGAAAGTCAGTCAAAATGATGATATATAGTTACACTATAGTCACACTAATGATAGTCGCTCAAAATTATGATATATAGTCACAATAATGATAGTCGCTCAAAATTGTGATATATAGTCACAAAAATGATCGTCAGTCAAAATTATGATATATAGTCACACTAATGATAGTCGGTCAAAATTATGATATATAGTCACAATAATGATAGTCGCTCAAAATTGTGATATAAAGTCACACAAATAATACTCACAAATGATACAAAGTCACTAATGATAGTCTGTCCAAATTATGACATATAGTCATACTAATGATAGTCGGTCAAAATAATGATATATAGTCATACTAATGATAGTCGGTCAAAATAATGATATATAGTTACACTATAGTCACACTAATGATAGTCGGTCAAAATTATGATATATAGTCACAATAATGATAGTCGCTCAAAATTGTGATATATAGTCACAATAATGATAGTCACTCAAAATTGTGATATATAGTCACAAAAATTATAGTCTGTCAAAATTATGATATAAAGTCACACTAATGATAGTTGCTCAAAATTATGATATATAGTCATACTAATGATAGTCGGTTTAAAATTATGATACATAGTCACACTAATGACAGTCGGTCAAAATTATGATATAAAGTCACAAAAATGATAGTCTGTCAAAATTATGATATAAAGTCACACTAATGATAGTTGCTCAAAATTATGATATATAGTCACACTAATGATAGTCGGTTTAAAATTATGATACATAGTCACACTAATGATAGTCGGTCAAAATTATGATATAAAGTCACAAAAATGATAGTCGGTCAAAATTATGATATAAAGTCACACTAATGATAGTCAGTCAAAATTATGATATAAAGTCACAAAAATGATAGTTGGTCCAAATTATGACATAAAGTCATACTAATGATAGTCGGTCAAAAATATGATATATAGTCACAGTAATGATAGTCGGTCAAAATTATGATATATAGTCACACTAATGTTAGTTGGTAAAAATTATGATATGAAGTCACAAAAATGATAGTCGGTCAAAATTATGATATAAAGTCACAAAAATGATAGTTGGTCAAAATTATGATATATAGGGTGTACTCACACTAGGCACGGTTGCCTTGTACCGTGCCCGAGCACGATTGTCGCCCCTCCCGGCTCCTCCGCTGGCCTGCACTCACATTGCACTAACGCATCGGGCGAGCACGCGCTTACGTCATTCACGATGCAACTTTCTGTTTCTGTAATGATAGTCGGTCAAAATTATAATATATAGTCATACTAATGATAGTCGGTCAAAATTATGATATATAGTCACAAAAATGATAGTCTGTCCAAATTATGATATATAGTCATACTAATGAAAGTCTGTCCAAATTATGACATATAGTCATACTAATGATAGTCGGTCAAAATAATGATATATATAGTTACACTAATCATAGTCGGTCAAAATTATAATATATAGTCATACTAATGATAGTCGGTCAAAATTATGATATATAGTCACACTAATGATAGTCGGTCAAAATTATAATATATAGTCATACTAATGATAGTCGGTCAAAATTATGATATATAGTCACACTAATGATAGTCGGTCAAAATTATGATATATAGTTACACTATAGTCACACTAATTATAGTCGGTCAAAATTATGATATATAGTCACACTAATGCTAGTCAGTCAAAATTATGATATATAGTCACACTAATGATAGTCGGTCAAAATTATGATATATAGTCACACTAATGATAGGCGGTCAAACTTATGATACATAGTCACACTAAAGATAGTCGGTCAAAATTATGATCATAAGTCATACTAATGAGAGTCGCTCAAAATTGTGATATAAAGTCACAAAAATGATAGTCTGTCCAAATTATGATATATAGTCATACTAATGAAAGTCTGTCCAAATTATGACATATAGTCACACTAATGATAGTCGGTCAAAATTATGATATATAGTTACACTATAGTCACACTAATGATAGTCGGTCAAATTATGACATATAATCACACTAATGATAGTCGCTCAAAATTGTGATATATAGTCACAATAATGATAGTCGCTCAAAATTTTGATATATAGTCACAAAATGATAGTCGGTCAAAATATGATATATAGTCACAGTAATTATAGTCGGTCAAAATTATGATATATAGTCACAATAATGATAGTCGCTCAAAATTGTGATATATAGTCACAATAATGATAGTCAGTCAAAATTATGATATAAAGTCACTAATAATAGTCGGTCCAAATTATGACATATAGTCATACTAATGATAGTCGTCAAAATATGATATATAGTCACACTAATGATAGTCGGTCAAAAATATGATATTTAGTCACAGTAATGATAGTTGGTCAAAATTATGATATATAGTCTCAATAATGATAGTCGCTCAAAATTGTGATATATAGTCAAAAATGATAGTCGGTCAAAATTATGATATATAGTCACACTAATGATAGTCGGTCAAATTATGACATATAATCACACTAATGATAGTCGCTCAAAATTATGATAGTCACAATAATGATAGTCGCTCAAAATTGTGATATATAGTCACAAAAATGATAGTCTCTCAAAATTATGATATAAAGTCACACTAATAATAGTCGGTCAAAATTATGACATATTGTCACACTAATGATAGTTGGTCAAAATTATGTTATATAGTAGTGATGCAACAATACAGTTAGTCCACGGTTCAATACATACCTCGGTTTTTTAACCACGATTTTCGGTTCGGTTCGGTTCTTATGGCTTGACACATAAGAGTCTTTTTTTGTTATTCTATGCTTAGGCAATAGGAACAGTAAGAGGTTAAGAAGAAAAAAATAAAAACTATTTATTGCAATACTCCTTTATTTTACTTAAAAGCAAAGAAAAGTCCACTAGTTCCAAGTGTATTGTATAATATAAAATATTTTTTATTTGAAAATTAACACTGATATCTCACAGCTTCTGGTAGCCCATGTACAAACTGGGGAACACATAAATTCCTAAATTGTGAAAATAAACATACATGTGAAGTTAGTAAACATAAATTGACCATTTCAAATAAACATACTTGTACTTCAGTAAACATAAATACACCATCTTAATTAAACTTAACAGTACTCCAGTACAGTATCCTTCAATCAGAATGTAAAATGCAATTTCACTTAGGTCAGCTATCTATTCCTGTATTTTCAGGTTCTTATGTAAAAAGATAAGCCTGTCAACATTCTCTGCAGCAAGGCGAGAGCGTTTTGCACTTACAATGTCCCCGGCAGTGGAGAAAATTCTCTCACTCGCAACAGAGGTTCCTGGGACACAGAGGTGTTGTTGTGCAGCTTTTGCTACATGGGGGAACTTGCATGCATTTGTTTTCCACCATATGAATGGATCAGCATCCACATGAATACTGTCTGCTAACTTATATGTGGTGACTTCCTCCTCAATGATCTGGGGAAATGGCCTACCCTGCTGTTGCTCAGTTTTGAAAAGCTCCCAAATACCTCTGACATTGCTGTCTTCTTCTTGGGAGGAAGAGGATGGATTGTCTTCCTCTATGGAGGCACAGGATTCTCCACTAGACCCTTTGCATCAAAGAGAATGATCCTTTAGTATAATTATTACACATATAAGCACACACAGCTCAGATCCACAACCATCTCCAGTGTAACATATGACAAATGTGAAATTATTTTGATCAGTGAAAAGGACACAAGCATAGGCGGAGTTTCACTTTTGTGCTTGGGGGGGCACCTACCAGGCCAGCAGACCACGAGCTCAGATTTTTTTTTTATATCATATTTATATATCATACATTCTACATATAAAATACATTTACAATGAACAATGACTTTATACAAAGAATAGCGAATAGAACAGACTCTTTATAGTTGCTGTTTTGTTTTGCATCGGCAGTGATAGGGTTAACACGGGAGTTCAGAAGTGCGGCGAAAAAGCGAGTGTGTTAGACGGGTGCGCTTGTTACAGTGTGTTCTTCTTCGTTCGATTAAAGTTCATAAACAGAGCCTCCCTTGACCTGTCATAGAACTACTTCAGACATTACAATATCTTACCTAATGCATTTTGTTTATTCAGCGCAGAAACAGAACGAGAAGAGCGCCCACTCACGCACCGAGATTCGCAAATCGCAGGAGAATGTAATAAAGCTACAGTAATAAAAATTAAATACAGTAATTAAAAATAATTAGCCATATCTTACTCATTCTATACACAGAACTAATAAGATAAAACTAATAAGATAAGACAAATAAAACGAGAAAATATGAATTCTGTAATAAAAAAAAATATTCAAAGCACAAGGCAGGCATTAATTGGCTCTGGTCTGGGGCAATGCCCCCCAGCCCCAAACTCCGCCTATGGACACAAGATATATAACAAACATCTAAGTAGATAAAACAATCAAATCACACGATTAAAAAAAAAACAATCAAATAGTACCTGCTGTTCATGCTCCAGAATTTCACAGATGATATTCCTGTAGAGCTTATCACGAGAGTCTTCATCAAGGTAAGGCAGGGATTTAAACCTGGGGTCAAGGGCTGTGGCCATTTGGAGGTAATCATGAATATCAGGGTCAGTGTACCTCTTTGCCAGGTCATTTGTAATGGCTGCTTTGGCTTCTTTGACTGTTGCACTGTCCTGGTCTTCTGGTGACATGGATTTGAGAATCATATTTTTCATAGGAAGGATCATTGATATTGTGGGGGTTGTTTCACTGCTCATGAGAGTTGTCACTGTTTTCAGTGGTTTGAGGACCTGAATCAGTTCTTCTGCCAGTTTCTGTTCACTGTCATTCAACATGGTTATGTTCTTGACAGACAGCTTCAGATCTTTGTCCAGCAAGGTAGAGTAGATGGCGGGCTGCTGTTCTATGTATCTTTCCAACATGCCATGTACTGTATTCCACCGAGTTGTGACATCATGAATTAACTTGTGTCTGGGCAAGTTTAACATCTCCTGCTTCACAGTCAAAACATGGTGGGCTTTGGTGCTTTTGTGAAAAAAAGTCACTATTTTTCTAACCCTCCCCAGGAGGCGGGACACTGTGTTGATTGACACTGCTTTCTTGGCTGCTAGGTTTACAACATGCGCAAAACAACTTATCTGTGGCCCCAGCCCATCAGCTTCATGGACTGCATTCACAATATTCGGAGCGTTATCTGTGGTGACTGGGAGTAACATATTTGGCCTCCTCAACTTCCACGTATTCACTGCGTTGTCAACTCTTCTGCCAAATGAGCGCTTGTATGACTTTCATACAGGGGACGGGTTTGCAGTACAGCGCTTTTCATTTCCCAATCCGACATGTAGTGAACGGTTACAGTGAGGTAACTCACGGTTGCCCGCGAGGTCCAACCATCTGTGGTCAGAGCAAGACTCTCTGCTTTAGCCAATTCGAACACAATACTGTTGCATTTCTTTTCATAGAGGTCGGAATTATCTCGGTGCTGAAAAAGTGCGAGAAGGTAATCTGTAACGCTGGATCGAGTGTTTTTATAAGATGACAAAAGCCCGCATCTCCAATCACCGAAAACGGCTGCAAATCTTTGGCAATGAACACCCCCACTGCCTTTGTTATTTTTATGTGTCTCTCGGAACCAGTTGGGTATGTATTCTGGAAGGATTCAGCGAGGGACTGTTGTTTTTTGGAGGACTTTACCTGCTCTGATATCCTGCCTTCAGACAGTGATATTGCTGGGTGATGTGCAGTCATGTTGGAAGTGTTTCATTTTGAGTAGGATACACGTGTAAAACAATGCTTGCAGACAGTCATTTTTGTTTACCGTTTTCTTCCTCTGCATTATACTCAGCGGCAAAACCGAAATGTCTCCACACCACGGATTTGAAAGAAGCGGGCGCTTCCTCGTACTGTAGCCTCGCTTCACCGCCGCTTGCCATGTTAAAGTGTTGACTGATGGTTCAGCGCCCCCTAACTTTTGAGCATATTGAATATTTACTCGCGGGGAGGAGTTTCCTCATCTCATCTCGTAGACTTAACAGGCTCACACAAACAGTCAATTCGGACAGAAATAAAACGCACATAAATTATTTAAACGTAAAACCGAAAAAACCGCAATTAAGCGTATTGAACCGTGGATGTCGTACCGAACGGTTCAATATTATATTGAGAATTGTGGCATCCTATTATATAGTCATACTAATGATAGTCGGTCAAAACTATGATATATAGTCCCACTAATGCTAATCAGTCAAAATAATGATATATAGTCACACTTATGATAGTGGGTCAAAATGATGACATATAGTCATACTAATGATAGTCGGTCAAAATTATGATATATAGTCACACTAATTATAGTCGCTCAAAATTGTGATATATAGTCACAAAAATTATAGTCTGTCAAAATTATGATATAAAGTCAAACTAATGATAGTCGGTCAAAATTATGACATATAGTCACACTAATGATAGTCGCTCAAAATTATGAAATATAGTCACAATAATGATAGTCGGTCAAAATTATGATATATAGTCACAAAAATGATAGTCTCTCAAAATTATGATATAAAGTCACACTAATAGTAGTCGGTCAAAATTATGACATATTGTCACACTAATGATAGTTGGTCAAAATTATGATATATAGTCATACTAATGATAGTCGGTCAAAATTATTATATATAGTCCCACTAATGCTTATCAGTCAAAATAATGATATATAGTCACACTAATGATAGTCGGTCAAAATTATGATATATAGTCATACTAATGATAGTCGGTCAAAATTATGATATATAGTCACAATAAAGATAGTCGCTCAAAATTGTGATATATAGTTACACTATAGGCACACTAATGAAAGTCGGTCAAAATTATGACATAAAGTCATACTAATGATAGTTGGTCAAAATTATGATATATAGTCACAATAATGATAGTCGCTCAAAATTGTGATATATAGTCACAATAATGATGGTTGCTCAAAATTGTGATATAAAGTCACAAAAATGATAGTCGGTCAAAACAATGATATAAAGTCACTAACGATAGTCAGTCCAAATTATGACATATAGTCAAACTAATGATAGTCGGTCAAAAATATGATATATAGTTACACTATAGTCACAATAATGATAGTCTGTCAAAACTATGATATAAAGTCACACTAATGATAGTCGCTCAAAATTATGATATATAGTCAAAATAATGATAGTCGTTTAAAATTGTGATATATAGTCACAATAATGATAGTCGCTCAAAATTGTGATATAAAGTCACAAAAATTATAGTCTGTCAAAATTATGATATAAAGTCACTAACGATAGTCAGTCCAAATTATGACATATAGTCAAACTAATGATAGTCGGTCAAAAATATGATATATAGTTACACTATAGTCACAATAATGATAGTCTGTCAAAACTATGATATAAAGTCACACTAATGATAGTCGCTCAAAATTATGATATATAGTCAAAATAATGATAGTCGTTTAAAATTGTGATATATAGTCACAATAATGATAGTCGCTCAAAATTGTGATATAAAGTCACAAAAATTATAGTCTGTCAAAATTATGATATAAAGTCACTAACGATAGTCAGTCCAAATTATGACATATAGTCAAACTAATGATAGTCGGTCAAAAATATGATATATAGTTACACTATAGTCACAATAATGATAGTCTGTCAAAACTATGATATAAAGTCACACTAATGATAGTCGCTCAAAATTATGATATATAGTCAAACTAATGATAGTCGGTCAAAATTATAACATATAGTCACACTAATGATAGTCGCTCAAAATTATGATATATAGTCATAATTGTGATATATAGTCACAAAAATGATAGTGTCTCAAAATTATGATATAAAGTCACACTAATAATAGTCGTTCAAAATTATGACATATTGTCACACTAATGATAGTCGGTCAAAATTATGATATATAGTCACACTAATGATAGTCGCTCAAAATTATGATATATAGTCACACTAATGATAGTCGGTCAAAATTATGATATATAGTCATACTAATGATAGTCGGTCAAAATTATGATATATAGTCACGCTAATGATAGTCGGTCAAAATTATGATATATAGTCACACTAATGATAGTCGGTCAAAATTATGATATATAGTCATACTAATGATAGTCGGTCAAAATTATGATATATAGTCACACTAATGATAGTCGCTCAAAATTATGATATATAGTCAAAATAATGATAGTTGTTTAAAATTGTGATATATAGTCACAATAATGATAGTCGCTCAAAATTGTGATATATAGTCACAAAAATTATAGTCTGTCAAAATTATGATATAAAGTCAAACTAATGATAGTCGGTCCAAATTATGACATTTAGTCAAACTAATGATAGTCGGTCAAAAATATGATAAATAGTCATAGCAATGATAGTCTGTCAAAATAATTATATATAGTTACACTATAGTCACAAAAATGATAGTCTGTCAAAATTATGATATAAAGTCACACTAATGATAGTTGCTCAAAATTATGATATATAGTCAAAATAATGATAGTCGTTTAAAATTGTGATATATAGTCACAATAATGATAGTCGCTCAAAATTGTTATATATAGTCACAAAAATTATAGTCTGTCAAAATTATGATATAAAGTCAAACTAATGACAGTCGGTCAAATTTTGACATATAGTCACACTAATGATAGTCGCTCAAAATTATGATAGTCACAATAATGATAGTCGCTCAAAATTGTGATATATTGTCACAAAAATGATAGTCTCTCAAAATTATGATATAAAGTCACACTAATAATAGTCGGTCAAAATTATGACATATTGTCACACTAATGATAGTTGGTCAAAATTATGATATATAGTCATACTAATGATAGTCGGTCAAAAATATGATATATAGTTACACTATAGTCACAATAATGATAGTCTGTCAAAACTATGATATAAAGTCACTAACGATAGTCAGTCCAAATTATGACATATAGTCAAACTAATGATAGTCGGTCAAAAATATGATATATAGTTACACTATAGTCACAATAATGATAGTCTGTCAAAACTATGATATAAAGTCACACTAATGATAGTCGCTCAAAATTATGATATATAGTCAAAATAATGATAGTCGTTTAAAATTGTGATATATAGTCACAATAATGATAGTCGCTCAAAATTGTGATATAAAGTCACAAAAATTATAGTCTGTCAAAATTATGATATAAAGTCACTAACGATAGTCAGTCCAAATTATGACATATAGTCAAACTAATGATAGTCGGTCAAAAATATGATATATAGTTACACTATAGTCACAATAATGATAGTCTGTCAAAACTATGATATAAAGTCACACTAATGATAGTCGCTCAAAATTATGATATATAGTCAAACTAATGATAGTCAGTCAAAATTATAACATATAGTCACACTAATGATAGTCGCTCAAAATTATGATATATAGTCATAATTGTGATATATAGTCACAAAAATGATAGTGTCTCAAAATTATGATATAAAGTCACACTAATAATAGTCGTTCAAAATTATGACATATTGTCACACTAATGATAGTCGGTCAAAATTATGATATATAGTCACACTAATGATAGTCGTCAAAATTATGATATATAGTCACGCTAATGATAGTCGGTCAAAATTATGATATATAGTCACACTAATGATAGTCGGTCAAAATTATGATATATAGTCATACTAATGATAGTCGGTCAAAATTATGATATATAGTCACACTAATGATAGTCTCAAAATTATGATATAAAGTCAAAATAATGATAGTTGTTTAAAATTGTGATATATAGTCACAATAATGATAGTCGCTCAAAATTGTGATATATAGTCACAAAATTATAGTCTGTCAAAATTATGATATATAGTCACACTAATGATAGTCGGTCAAAATTATGATATATAGTCACACTAATGATAGTCGGTCAAAATTATGATATATAGTCATACTAATGATAGTCGGTCAAAATTATGATATATAGTCACACTAATGATAGTCGCTCAAAATTATGATATAAAGTCAAAATAATGATAGTTGTTTAAAATTGTGATATATAGTCACAATAATGATAGTCGCTCAAAATTGTGATATATAGTCACAAAAATTATAGTCGGTCCAAATTATGACATTTAGTCAAACTAATGATAGTCGGTCAAAAATATGACATTTAGTCAAACTAATGATAGTCGGTCAAAAATATGATAAATAGTCATAGTAATGATAGTCTGTCAAAATAATTATATATAGTTACACTATAGTCACAAAAATGATAGTCTGTCAAAATTATGATATAAAGTCACACTAATGATAGTTGCTCAAAATTATGATATATAGTCAAAATAATGATAGTCGTTTAAAATTGTGATATATAGTCACAATAATGATAGTCGCTCAAAATTGTTATATATAGTCACAAAAATTATAGTCTGTCAAAATTATGATATAAAGTCAAACTAATGACAGTCGGTCAAATTATGACATATAGTCACACTAATGATAGTCGCTCAAAATTATGATAGTCACAATAATGATAGTCGCTCAAAATTGTGCAATATTGTCACAAAAATGATAGTCTCTCAAAATTATGATATAAAGTCACACTAATAATAGTCGGTCAAAATTATGACATATTGTCACACTAATGATAGTTGGTCAAAATTATGATATATAGTCATACTAATGATAGTCGGTCAAAACTATGATATATAGTCCCACTAATGCTAATCAGTCAAAATAATGATATATAGTCACACTTATGATAGTGAGTCAAAATGATAACATATAGTCATACTAATGATAGTCGGTCAAAATTATGATATATAGTCACACTAATTATAGTCGCTCAAAATTATGATATATAGTCAAAATAATGATAGTCGTTTAAAATTGTGATATATAGTCACAATAATGATAGTCACTCAAAATTGTGATGTATAGTCACAAAAATTATAGTCTGTCAAAATTATGATATAAAGTCAAACTAATGATAGTCGGTCAAAATTATGACATATAGTCACACTAATGATAGTCGCTCAAAATTATGAAATATAGTCACAATAATGATAGTCGGTCAAAATTATGATAAATAGTCACAAAAATGATAGTCTCTCAAAATTATGATATAAAGTCACACTAATAATAGTCGGTCAAAATTATGACATATTGTCACACTAATGATAGTTGGTCAAAATTATGATATATAGTCATACTAATGATAGTCGGTCAAAATTATGATATATAGTCCCACTAATGCTAATCAGTCAAAATAATGATATATAGTCACACTAATGATAGTCGGTCAAAATTATGATATATAGTCATACTAATGATAGTCGGTCAAAATTATGATATATAGTCACAATAATGATAGTCGCTCAAAATTGTGATATATAGTTACACTATAGGCACACTAATGATAGTCGGTCAAAATTATGACATAAAGTCATACTAATGATAGTTGGTCAAAATTATGATATATAGTCACAATAATGATAGTCGCTCAAAATTGTGATATATAGTCACAATAATGATGGTTGCTCAAAATTGTGATATATAGTCACAAAAATGATAGTCAGTCAAAATTATGATATAAAGTCACTAATGATAGTCGGTCCAAATTATGACATATAGTCATACTAATGATAGTTGTTCAAAAATATGTTATAAAGTCACAATGATGATAGTCGCTCAAAATTGTGATATAAAGTCACAATAATGATAGTCGGTCAAAACAATGATATAAAGTCACTAACGATAGTCAGTCCAAATTATGACATATAGTCAAACTAATGATAGTCGGTCAAAATAATGATATATAGTTACACTATAGTCACTAATGATAGTCTGTCAAAATTATGATATAAAGTCACACTAATATACTAATAATTATGATATAAAGTCACATTGTGCTTCCTGCTTTGCTACTGTTCGACGCTCTTGCTTACTGCTCCGCGCTTTGCTCTATCGCTTCTATATTTTATCTCGTAATTTCGTAATTTCAACTTCTGTAAATCAGCACAGTGCTCAAACAACAAAGCTTGACTTCAATGATAAAAATTTGAAACTCTGGTGACTGGATTACTACAAAAAAGCGGAATATTTCATCCAACCAGCCTCCCACTGCCATCAGCTTACATTCGGAGAAGGAAAACACAGCTGCCTACATTCAAAAGGATAAGAAAATGCCTCCTCTAGAATCTACTTGCTGCACAAACTGCCACAGACTTTTACAGAGGATTGCAGTTCTTGAAACAAAGTTATTTGCGGAACCACCGAACCAGGCAGAATCACACAGAGCTTCAAAATGAACGCCCTCAGCACACTGCCGGTGAGTCCCATAAACATAGTGCTACCCAACAGGGGAAACAAATAACTGATCAACACACTAATCGATGGCACAAACAGGAGCAAGACCCAAAGGGACCGAGACATCAGATTGTCACGCGTCACATACTGCAACATTAGCATGCTCTACCCCAGACACAAGGATTGCAAATGCTGATTTCCTACCACCAACTATACAACTTGAAAACAGATTTGAAGTATTAATGAATGTGGGTGATGAATCCCCAAATGTGATGAATGTAAGCGAACACAGATCGTATCAGCCAGCAGCTAACACTGATACCAACAGGCGCTCAAGGTCGAGCAGACAGCGGCACTCAGCTCAGAGCGCAGCCGAGCCCAGGACTCTGATAGTGGGGACTCCACAGTCAGAAACATTAGCAGCAGGGATACAACTACATGCTGCCTTCCACAAGCTACAGTTTCTACGTAAACAGGAAATTCAGAACATTCTGATGAAACATAAGACTGCAAATCGACTTGTCATTCATGTGGGAAAATCGATATTCAGAGAGCAGTCAGAACTCATTAGAGAGGATTTCAATGTACTTTTTGAAACACTTAGAAAACTAAAAGTTCAACCGTTCATCAGTGGACCACTTCCAGCAAGAGGAACAAATAGGTTTTCACGGTTACTTGGGCTTAATACATGGCTGCAAAAACCTGCAACATAAAGGAGTGAACTTCATCGACAACTTTAATCTATTCTGGAGCCAGAGACAATTGTTTACATCAAATGGCCTTCACCCAAACAAACTTGGTGCAAGAGTGCTAAAGGACAATATTCACTTTTCCCTACACCATCCCTCAGCTGTGTGTGCTAACTCACTCGACCTGAATGGCACACACACACCTGAACAGACTATGGACGACTACAGGACTTCATTTCAGCATCTGAATGGACATGCAGCTGACACACTCCACAAGGACACTGATAACATCACGCAGCCACAACAGCCACTGCTCACGGACACACTCCCATCTGAGTCCCGCCCACAGTGCTCACCACAGACAGACTGTGACATATTAGAACTAACACAGATTGAGGACTGAACAGTAACATCTCTGCCCATACTGTGGAGGTGCACGAAAGGGTGGGCTCTAAGGGGGTCAGACTAGTGAACTGTTACGCTTTATGACTAGTCTGAACAGGAAACTGCATGAAATGTCTAAGTCACTCCATGAAATGGATGATAACATAATTCAGCCTCCGATAACACCAGAACAACAGCCACCCTCACCAGACATGTTATCCCTCTCACCAGCATCCCGCTTCTGAGCTTCTCAGAGAGAATGGAGCAAATGGTCTATGCTGGAACCAGACTATCACACTCGATTTCTGCGAGCCCCAGATATCAACCAAGAGCGTCGAGCCCCACAACCATCAAAGCCTGTGGGCCCAGCTCGCTCTCAGCCTCCTCCTGTGAGATTTCTTGGTCACAACGCCAGGGCCAACACCCTCCTCCATCTGTTGTAGGTGAACCCAAAACAACTGATACCAGCTCTCAGTGATGTGTGTTGGGTCCCCCATGATAACAGTAACTTTATCAAATGTTTACAGAACGGCGGGAACCCAGTGTGCCTGTCTCTTTCTCTATTTCTGTTCTGTTACGTGATAGAAAGTGTAAGACCTTCTCAGACCGTATAGCAAACCCATCTAATCTGCTGCCTATTACATGTCAAACTAAGATTACTGTGGGGAAAAAATTAATACTGTTAAGTTAGCACTTTTAAATATCCGTTCACTTAAGAACAAATCATTTCTAGTCAATGACTTAATAACCACAAACAACCTAGATTTTTGCTTCTAAATGAAACTTGGCTTGAAGAAAACTGCAGTGCAACAGTCCTCAATGAAACAGCTCCTCCTAACTTTACTTTTATGAGTATGTCCAGAGCGTTTAGAAGAGGTGGGGTATTGCTGCTCTTTTAAAGATGTCTATCAATGTAAGCAAGTGTCATTTGGTGACTATCTGTCTTTTGAATATCTGGGTATTGTGTTAAAAGGTGCTCCACGCATCCTGCTTATCATTGTTTACAGGCCTCCAAAATACTCTCCATCCTTTACTGAGGACTTTACAGAGCTGTTATCAATAATCTCCTCAGAGTTTGATTGTTTTGCCATTGCTGGGGATTTTAACGTTCACATAGACAATGCTGAATCCAGTACAACAAAAGAGCTCATGACTGTTATTAACACTTTTGATTTGACACAGCATGTACATGGTCCACACACAATCGTGGACACACTCTAGACTTACTTATCAGCAAGGGTCTAAACATTTCATCAATTGTTGTTAAAGATGTAGCATTGTCTGATCATTTCTGTATTTTCTTTGATATTTCAATCTCTCCTGCCATTGAAGCTAGATCTGTCGCTGTCAAAAGAGAAGCTTAAATGAGAACACTAGTGAGCTATTTATGAAGGCTATATCTCTAACACCAAGCATATCTGCAGACTCTGTTGATTCTCTCCTTGACTCCTTTAACTCAAAAGTTAAGAGTGTAATTGATAATATTGCTCCTGAGAAAGTCAAGAAAAGAGTGGAAGACAGAAAGCACCTTGGAGAAACTCAACGGCAGTGCAAATAATGAAAAGACAATGCAGGAAATCTGAGCATGTGGCGGAAGACAAAACTTATAATCCACTATAACATCTATAAAGACAGCCTTCATGATTTCAATGTGGAACTAGGCAAGGCTAGACAGACCTTCTTCTCAAATATTATAAACAGAAACATAAACAACACGCGCACTCTTTTTGCTACTGTAGAGAGACTGACAAACCCCCCGAGTCACATTCCCAGTGAAATGCTCTCTGACAGCAAATGCCGTGAGTTTGCTTCCTTCTTCTCAGAGAAAATAAATAATATCAGGAAGGCGATCAGCACATCCGTGAGTTGCTTTGGGGTCAGTCAGATCAGACCACAACCTCGGAAAGTTACTATGTCTGATTTTGAAGCAATTGATTATAAAATTTTAGAAGAAAGCGGTGCAGCACCTTAAAACATCAACCTGCCTCCTTGACACACTCCCCACTTCTTTTTTCAAAAGTGTGTTTAACTGTTTAGAAGCAGATCTGCTAGAAGTGGTAAACTCATCACTTCTCAATGGGAATTTTCCAAACTCCTTAAAACCGCAGTAGTTAAGCCTCTTCTGAAAAGAGAAATCTGGATAACTCCATATTGAACAACTACCGACCAATCTCAAATCTCCCTTCATAGGCAAGATCATTGAAAAAGTTGTCTTCAGTCAGCTGAACAAATTCTTAAGCTCAAGCGGATACTTTGACAATTTTCAATCTGGTTTCCGACCACATCACAGCACAGAAACAGCGCTCATAAAGATCATAAATGATATTCGCCTCAATACAGATACAGGCAAAACATCAATTCTGGTGCTACTCGACCTCAGTGCCGCATTTGACACTGTTGACCATAACATACTTCTTGACAGGCTGGAAAACTGGGTCGGACTTTCTGGGATGGTCCTTAAATGGTTCAGGTCGTACTTAGAAGGAAGAGGTTATTATGTGAGTATAGGTGACCATAAGTCTGACTGGACATCCATGACTTGCGAGTCCCACAAGGGTCAATTCTAGCACCACTCCTATTCAACCTGTATATGCTGCCACTGAGCCAAATAATGAGAGAGAACCAAATGGCTTACCACAGCTATGCTGTGACACCCAGATCTACTTAGCACTATCACCTAATGACTATAGCCCCATTGACTCCTGTGCAAATGCATTGATGAAATTAACAGTTGGATGAGCCAAAACTATCTCCAGTTAAACAAAAACAAAACTGAAATCATTACATTTGGAAACGAAGATGAAATTCTCAAGGTGAAGCATATCTTGAGACAAAAGGTCTAATAACAAAAAATCAAGTCAGGAATCTTGGTGTGATTTTGGAGTCAGACCTGAGTTTCAATAGTCATGTCAAAGCAATAACTAAATCAGCTTACTATCATCTGAAAAATATTGCAAGAATTAGATGCTTTGTTTCCAGGCAAGACTTAGAGAAACTCGTTCACGCTTTCATCACCAGCAGGGTGGACTATTGTAATGGTCTTCTAACCGGCCTTCCCAAAAGACCATTAGACAGCTGCAGCTCATACAGAACGCTGCGGCCAGGATTCTGAGCAGAACAAGAAAATATGACCATATCACGCCAGTCCTCAGGTCTTTACACTGGCTTCCAGTTACATTTAGGATCAATTTTAAAGTATTATTACTTGTTTATAAATCACTCAATGACCTAGGACCTCAATACATTGCAGATATGCTGATTAAATACAAACCCAACAGATCACTCAGATCATCAGGATCAAGTCAGCTAGAAATACCAAGAGTTCACTCAAAGAAAGGAGAGTCGGCGTTCAGCTATTGTGCCAGCCGTAGCTGGAACCAGCTTCCAGAAGAGATCAGATGTGCTCCAACAGTAGCCACATTCAAATCTAGACTCAAAACACATCTGTTCAGCTGTGCCTTTACTGAATGAGCACTGTGCCACTGTACGTCCGACTGATTGCACCTATTCTAATCTATGCATCATCTTAATTTTTATTTTTATTTTATTTTTATCTATATATACACTGTAATAATTTTATTCTTTTTAAATATCTTTACAACTATATATTTCTATTGTCTTCTTATTTTAAAAATTCTCTTTACAACTGTTTTTAATTATCCTGTTTTATTTTTAAGTCTTACACGTGGTATTCTTAATTCTTATCACTATTTTAATTTCATTTTCATGTAAAGCACTTTGAATTGCCATTGTGTATGAAATGTGCTATATAAATAAACTTGCCTTGCCTTGCCTTGCCTAATGATAGTCGCTCAAAATTATGATATATAGTCAAAATAATGATAGTCGTTTAAAATTGTGATATATAGTCACAATAATGATAGTCGCTCAAAATTGTGATATAAAGTCAAACTAATGATAGTCGGTCAAAATAATGACATATAGTCACACTAATGATAGTCGCTCAAAATTATGATATATAGTCATAATTGTGATATATAGTCACAAAAATGATAGTGTCTCAAAATTATCAATCAATCAATCAACTTTATTTATATAGCGCTTTTACAATGACGATTGTTTCAAAGCAGCTTCACAGTGTTAAACAGGACAACATTGCAACAAAATTTGATTTGGCTAGTTTAATTTGGATAGTTTATAGAATTATATATGACCAAATTAATAAATTCTATTTGTATATTTAGTTGAGTAACTTGGATCATAATTTGAGTGTCCCCAGCTGAGCAAGCCAAGCCAAAGCGACAGTGGCAAGGAACCAAAACTCCATCAGGGCATGATGGAGAAAAATAAACAACAGGAGAAACCAGACTCAGTCGGGGTGCCAGTTCTCCTCTGGCCTATTATTAACAGTGTATAATTATTACTCTGGCAACCTTGCAGGTCATAAATCATATTAGATAGGAATATTCGAAATTTTGGGTATGGCCTTGCGAGGCGGGCTCATTTAGGATGGCGCGTCGATTACACAAGAATATGAATACTTGAAAGATCGGAGTTATTGCGCGGAGGCGGGTTAATTGAGGATCACGTTCGGTGAGGCGAATTCAGAGGAGACACTAATGGACACGGTCTCAGCAGACACTCCAGGATGAGCTGGTCATGTCCAGATGCAGGTCCACCATCCGATCCGGACACGGCCTGGATCCGGCCGACTGCAGTAAACCTCGGGATAAACAGAGAGACTAACATTAGTGTGGATGCCACTCTTTTTATGATGCGAGTACATCAGGTGTTATGGGAAGTGTTCGGTTCCGGCTGACCTAGTTAATGCAGCCTAACAATCAGTCATTTGATTTGAATAAAGAAAGTTAAAAATGTTCTATGTGTATGCCATAGTAAAGAGATGTGTTTTTAGTCTAGATTTAAACTGACAGAGTGTGTCTGCTTCCCGAACAATGCTAGGAAGACTGTTCCAGAGTTTAGGTGCTAAATAGGAAAGGATCGACCGCCTGCAGTTGATTTAGATATTCTAGGTATTTTCAACTGGCCAGAGTTTAGGGCCGCAATTGGCGTGATGGAGTATAATCGTTAGAGCTCGCTTAAGTACTGAGGGAGCTAAACCATTTATTGCTTTATAAGTAATAAGCAAGATTTTAAAATTTATCACGATGTTTAATAGGGAGCCAGTGCAGTGTTGACAGAACTGGACTAATATGATCGTACTTCCTGGTTCTAGTAAGAACTCGAGCTGCTGCGTTTTGGACCAGCTGGAGTTTATTTATTAGGCGAGCAGGGCAACCACCCAGTAGAGCATTACAATAATCTAGCCTTGAGCTCATGAGCATGTACTAATTGTTCAGCATTTTGCATTGAAAGCATGTAGCGTAATTTAGATATATTTTTAAGATGGTAGAATGCAGTTTTACAGATGCTAGAAAGCGTGGCTTTCAAATGAAAGATTGGTATCAAAGAGCACACCCAGGTTCCTCACTGGACGAGGGCTTGACAGAGCAGCCATCGAGGTTAGACAGTATTCTAGGGCACTACTTGTGGAGCTTTTCTGTCCAATAATTAAAAATTCAGTTTTATCTGAATTAAGTTGCAGAAATTACTATTCATCCAATTTTTAATATCAGCTATGCATTCCGTTAATCTTGTGAATTGGTAAGTTTCGTCAGGGTGTGAAGAAATATAGAGCTGAGTATCATCAGCATAACAATGAAAACTAACGCCATGCTTCCTAATGATATCTCCCAGTGGTAGCATATACAGGGTGAAAACACGGTCCTAACACTGAGCCTTGCGGTACTCCATACTGAACTTGTGATCGGTGTGACATCTCTTCATTTACTGCTACAAACTGATGATACGGTCAGATAAGTAAGATTTAAACCATGCCAATGCAGTTCCACTAATGCCAACATAATTTTCGAGTCTATTCAAAAGAATATTGTGATCGATAGTATCGAATGCAGCGCTAAGATCGAGTAACACTAATGAGAGATACAACCACGATCAGATGATAGAGTAAATCATTTGTAACTCTAATTAGAGCAGTCTCAGTACTATGATACGGTCTAAATCCTGACTGGAAATCCTCACATATACAATTTCTTTCTAAAAGGAACATAATTGTGAAGACACTGCCTTTTCTAATATTTTTGATAGAAGCGGTAGATTCGAGATTAGTCTGTAATTGACTAATTCTTTAGGATCAAGTTGCGTTTTTAATAAGTGGTTTAATTACAGCCAACTTAAAAGTTTTTGGAACATATCCTAATGTCAAGGATGAATTAATAATATTAAGCAGAGGATCTATGACCTCTGGAAGCATCTCTTTTAATAGCCTAGTCGGTATAGGGTCAAGCATACATGTTGTTGATTTTGATGATTTGACAAGTTTAGCCAATTCTTCTCCTCCTATAGCAGTGAATGAGTGTAATTTTTCCTCAGTGAGACTACAATGTTCTGTCTGAAGTGATACTGTAGTAGCGGCTGCATGGTTATAATTTTATTCCTAATGTTATCAATCTTACTAGTAAAGAAGTTCATAAAGTCATTACTGCTGTGTTGTTTACAAACGTCAGAAGTTGAAGCTTTATCCTTTGTTAATTTAGCCACTGTATCGAATAAATACCTAGGGTTGTGTTTGTTTTCTTCTAAAAGAGTTGAGAAATAAGCAGATCTAGCAGTTTTATGGCCTTTCTGTATGCAATCATGCTCTCTTTCCACAAATTGCGAAAAACCTCCAGTTTTGTTTTCTTCCAGCTGCGCTCCATTTTCTGGCTGCTGTTTTAAGGGCCCGAGTGTGCTCGTTGTACCAGCGTTGGATTATTTGCTTTAATCTTCTTTAGCGCCGAGGAGCAACTATGTCTAAAGTGCTAGTAAAGAGAGAGTCAGTAGTTTCTGTTGCAACATCAAGTTCCTCTTGGCTATCTGTAATTCTGAGGAGATGGAACTGATGAGGAAGATTATGTATAAAGCAATCTTAAGTCGCAGCGGTTATAGTCCTGCCATATTTGGCGAGGATGGCTTTGCAGCCTTAGCTATATTAAGTATACATGATATTAGGTAATGATCTGAGATGTCATCGCTCTGCTGCAGAATTTTAATGGTATCAACATTTAGTCCATGTGACAGTATTAGATCTAAAGTATGATTAAGGCGATGAGTGGGTCCAGATCGTGTTGTCTAACTCCAATAGAGTTTATAATGTCTTTAAATGCCAATCCCAATGCGTCTTTTTCATTGTCAACATGGATATTAAAATCACCAACAATTAGTACTTTATCTGCAGCCAGTACTAACTCTGATAGAAAACCAGCAAATTCTTTGATAAAGTCTGTATTGTGCCCTGGTGGCCTGTATACAGTAGCCAACACAAATGTCAAAGCGGGATTTATCATTTACACTACACAATGTTACAGAAAGCACCAAAACTTCAAAGGAATTATATTTGAAACTAGACTTCTGAGTAATACTGAAGTTATCATTATAAATTACAGCAACACCTCCCCTTTTCCTTTCAGGCGGCTCGTGTTTATAACAATAATCTTGGGAGTGGACTCATTTAAAGTAATGTAGTCGTCAGGTTTTAGCCAGGTTTCTGTCAAACACAGCACATCTAGGTTATGATCTATAATCATATCATTAACAATAAGCGTTTTTGGCGAAAGGGATCGAATATTCAGCAACCGAGATTTATCAATTGTTCATCCGTATTATATCTGTTGTTTATTTGTTGGACATCAATTAAATTTTTACTGTTGAATGGTTTTGATGGTTTTTGTATTTACTGATTCGGGGAACAGACACAGTCTCTATGTGATAATATCTAGGTGAAAGCGTCTCTATGTGCTGGGATTTAGCTGACTCTGGTGACGTGAGACAGCTAGCAGACGGTTGGTTTAGCCAGTTTGTCTGCTTCCTGACCTGGGCCCCAGTGAGTCAAGGTTTAGCTCTAAGACTATGTGCCAAATTACTAGAGAGAAGAGCAGCACCAGCCCGGGTAGGATGAATGCCGTCTATCTTCAACAGGTCGGATCTGCCCCAAAAACTTTTCCAATTGTCTATGAACCCTATGTTATTTTGCGGACACCACTTAGACAACCAGCCATTGAGTGATGATAATCTGCTAACTATTTCATCACTCCTTTTAACTGGGAGGGGGCCAGATAAACAGACTGCCGGTGACATCGTACTTGCGAGTTTACACACTTTATGATATAAAGTCACACTAATAATAGTCGTTCAAAATTATGACATATTGTCACACTAATGATAGTCGGTCAAAATTATGATATATAGTCACACTAATGATAGTCGCTCAAAATTATGATATATAGTCACACTAATGATAGTCGGTCAAAATTATGATATATAGTCATACTAATGATAGTCGGTCAAAATTATGATATATAGTCACACTAATGATAGTCGGTCAAAATTATGATATATAGTCACACTAATGATAGTCGGTCAAAATTATGATATATAGTCATACTAATGATAGTCGGTCAAAATTATGATATATAGTCACACTAATGATAGTCGCTCAAAATTATGATATATAGTCAAAATAATGATAGTCGTTTAAAATTGTGATATATAGTCACAATAATGATAGTCACTCAAAATTGTGATATATAGTCACAAAAATTATAGTCTGTCAAAATTATGATATAAAGTCAAACTAATGATAGTCGGTCAAAATTATGACATATAGTCACACTAATGATAGTCGATCAAAATTATGAAATATAGTCACAATAATGATAGTCGGTCAAAATTATGATAAATAGTCACAAAAATGATAGTCTCTCAAAATTATGATATAAAGTCACACTAATAATAGTCGGTCAAAATAGTCGGTCAAAATTATGATATATAGTCCCACTAATGCTAATCAGTCAAAATAATGATATATAGTCACACTAATGATAGTCGGTCAAAATTATGATATATAGTCATACTAATGATAGTCGGTCAAAATTATGATATATAGTCACACTAATGATAGTCGGTCAAAATTATGATATATAGTTACTCTATAGTCACACTAATGATAGTCGGTCAAAATTATGATATATAGTCATACTAATGATAGTCTGTCAAAATTATGATATATAGTCACACTAATGCTAGTCAGTCAAAATTATGATACATAGTCACACTAATGATAGTCGGTCAAAACTATGATATATAGTCATACTAATGATAGTCTGTCAAAATTATGATATATAGTCATATTAATGATAGTCGGTCAAAATTATGATACATAGTCACACTAATGATAGTCGGTCAAAATTATGATCATAAGTCATGTTAATGATAGTCGGTCAACATTATGATATATAGTCACAATAATGATTGTCGGTCAAAAATATGATGATAGTCGCTCAAAATTGTTATATATAGTCACAATAATGATAGTCGCTCAAAATTGTGATATATAGTCACAAAAATGATAGTCTATCAAAAATATGGTATATAGTCACAGTAAAAATAGTCGGTCAAAATTATGATATATAGTTACACTATAGTCACACTAATGATAGTCGCTCAAAACTATGATATATAGTCACAATAATGATAGTCGCTCAAAATTGTGATATATATAGTCACAATAATGATAGTCGCTCAAAATTGTGATATATAGTTACAAAAATCATAGTCAGTCAAAATTATGATATATAGTCACACTAATGATAGTCGGTCAAAATTATAATATATAGTCATACTTCTGATAGCCGGTCAAAATTATGATATATAGTCATACTAATGATAGTCGGTCAAAATAATGATATATAGTCATACTAATGATAGTCAGTCAAAATTATGATATATAGTCACACTAATGATAGTCGGTCAAAATTATGATATATAGTCATACTAATGATAGTCGGTCAAAATTATGATATATAGTCATACTTCTGATAGCCGGTCAAAATTATGATATATAGTCATACTAATGATAGTCGGTCAAAATAATGATATATAGTCATACTAATGATAGTCAGTCAAAATTATGATATATAGTCACACTAATGATAGTCGGTCAAAATTATGATATAAAGTCACACTAATGATAGTTGGTCAAAATAATGATATATAGTCACACTAATGATAGTCGGTCAAAATTATGATATATAGTCACACTAATGATAGTCGGTCAAAATTATGATATATAGTCATATTAATGAAAGTCGGTCAAAATTATGATATATAGTCACACTAATGATAGTCGGTCAAAATTATGATATATAGTCATACTAATGATAGTCGGTCAAAATAATGATATATAGTCATACTAATGATAGTCAGTCAAAATTATGATATATAGTCACACTAATGATAGTCGGTCAAAATTATGATATATAGTCACACTAATGATAGTCGGTCAAAATAATGATATATAGTCACACTAATGATAGTCGGTCAAAATTATGATATATAGTCACACTAATGATAGTCGGTCAAAATAATGATATATAGTCATACTAATGATAGTCGGTCAAAATTATGATATATAGTCACACTAATGATAGTCGGTCAAAATTATGATATATAGTCATATTAATGAAAGTCGGTCAAAATAATGATATAAAGTCACACTAATGATAGTCAGTCAAAATAATGATATATAGTCACACTAATGATAGTCAAAATTATGATCATAAGTCACAATAATGATAGTCGCTCAAAATTGTGATATATAGTCACAAAAATTATAGTCTGTCAAAATTATGATCATAAGTCATACTAATGAGAGTCGGTCAGAATTATGATATATAGTCACAATAATGATAGTCGCTCAAAATTATGATATAAAGTCACAAAAATGATAGTCGCTCAAAATTATGATCATAAGTCATACTAATGAGAGTCGGTCAAAATTATGATATATAGTCACAATAATGATAGTCGCTCAAAATTGTGATATAAAGTCACAAAAATGATAGTCGGTCAAAATTATGATATAAAGTCACACTAATGATAGTCGGTCAAAATTATGATATATAGTCACAAAACTAATAGTCGGTCAAAATTATGATATAAAGTCACACTAATAATAGTCGGTCCAAATTATGACATATTTTTGACCGACTATCATTAGTGTGACAATATGTTATATAGTCACAGTAATGATAGTCGGTCAAAATTATGATATATAGTCACACTAATGATAGTCAATCAAAATTATGATATATAGTCATACTAATGATAGTCGGTCAAAATTATGACATATAGTCACACTAATGATAGTCGCTCAAAATTATGATCTTAAGTCATACTAATGATAGTCGGTCAAAATCATGTGTGTGTGTGTGTGTGTTTATGTGTATGGTGTGTGTGTTTGTGTATGGTGTGTGAGTGTGTGTGTGTGTGTGTGTATGGTGTGTGTGTGTGTGTGTGTATGGTGTGTGTGTGTGTTCCTGCAGTGACGCTCCTCGCCCCGCCGCTGGATCTCCTCTGATGCTGTAAACACACTGGAGCTGATGCTGCTGCTGTTCTCCCGTTAATAACCGTACTCTGGTGTTGTGTTTGAGTCTCACGGCTGTGCACCGAGAGCCGGTCTGCTGTAGAGACAGTATTTATAGAGACGGACTGGAGTTCTGATAACATCACGTGATCCATGACATGAGCAGCACATTAGTAACATAAATAAATGTATATAACCATTTGAAAAAGCAGAACACGTGTGTCTCCCAGATAACAAAGTTCCCAGAGCAGACATCCTAACGTTCTCTATCGGTTAGCCAGGAAAGTTTCTTTATGTAAATATAGTGTTCCCTGTTGGTTTGGAGAACGTTCCCCCACCCTTCCCAGAATGCTCCCCTAACCTTGCCAGAACGTTCCCGTACCCTTCCCAGAACATTCACCCATCCTTCCCAGAACATTCCCATAACCTTCCCAGAATGCTTCCCTAACCTTGCCAGAACGTTCCCGTACCCTTCCCAGAACATTCCCATAACCTTCCCAGAATGCTTCCCTAACCTTGCCAGAACGTTCCCGTACCCTTCTCAGAACTTTCACCCATCCTTCCCAGAACGCTCCCCTACCATTCCCAGCAAACATTTGGATGTTTAATGACCGTTGTCCCTCCGACACGTCCTGTCACGGTTGAAAAATAGTTCCAAAATGAAAATCTTCAACGTCTTCTGGCCGTGATTTCCACTTCTCTTCTGCACGTCCCTGGATGTTTAACGGGATAATGCGTGGTCTTCTGGATGTTTAACGGGATAATGCGTGGTCTTCTGGATGTTTAACGGGATAATGCGTGGTCTTCTGGATGTTTAACGGGATAATGCGTGGTCTTCTGGATGTTTAACGGGATAATGCGTGGTCTTCTGGATGTTTAATGGGATAATGCGTGGTCTTCTGGATGTTTAATGGGATAATGCGTGGTCTTCTGGATGTTTAATGGGATAATGCGTGGTCTTCTGGATGTTTAATGGGATAATGCGTGGTCTTCTGGATGTTTAACGGGATAATGCGTGGTCTTCTGGATGTTTAATGGGATAATGCGTGGTCTTCTGGATGTTTAATGGGATAATGCGTGGTCTTCTGGATGTTTAATGGGATAATGCGTGGTCTTCTGGATGTTTAATGGGATAATGCGTGGTCTTCTGGATGTTTAATGGGATAATGTGGTCTTCTGGATGTTTAACGGGATAATGCGTGGTCTTCTGGATGTTTAATGGGATAATGTGGTCTTCTGGATGTTTAACGGGATAATGCGTGGTCTTCTGGATGTTTAACGGGATAATGCGTGGTCTTCTGGATGTTTAATGGGATGCGTGGTCTTCTGGATGTTTAACGGGATAATGCGTGGTCTTCTGGATGTTTAATGGGATAATGCGTGGTCTTCTGGATGTTTAATGGGATAATGCGTGGTCTTCTGGATGTTTAATGGGATAATGCGTGGTCTTCTGGATGTTTAATGGGATAATGTGTGGTCTTCTGAATGTTTAACGGATAATGCGTGGTCTTCTGGATGTTTAATGGGATAATGTGTGGTCTTCTGGATGTTTAACGGGATAATGCGTGGTCTTCTGGATGTTTAATGGGATAATGCGTGGTCTTCTGGATGTTTAATGGGATAATGCGTGGTCTTCTGGATGTTTAATGGGATAATGCGTGGTCTTCTGGATGTTTAACGGATAATGCGTGGTCTTCTGGATGTTTAATGGGATAATGCGTGGTCTTCTGGATGTTTAATGGGATAATGCGTGGTCTTCGGATGTTTAACGGGATAATGCGTGGTCTTCTGGATGTTTAATGGGATAATGCGTGGTCTTCTGGATGTTTAACGGGATAATGCGTGGTCTTCTGGATGTTTAATGGGATAATGCGTGGTCTTCTGGATGTTTAACGGGATAATGCGTGGTCTTCTGGATGTTTAATGGGATAATGCGTGGTCTTCTGGATGTTTAATGGGATAATGCGTGGTCTTCTGGATGTTTAAATGGTATAATGCGTGGTCTTCTGGATGTTTATTGGGATGCGTGGTCTTCTGGATGTTTAATGGGATAATGCGTGGTCTTCTGGATGTTTAATGGGATAATGCGTGGTCTTCTGGATGTTTAATGATATAATGCGTGGTCTTCTGGATGTTTAATGGGATAATGTGTGGTCTTCTGGATGTTTAACGGATAATCGTGGTCTTCTGGATGTTTAATGGGATAATGTGTGGTCTTCTGGATGTTTAACGGAATAATGCGTGGTCTTCTGGATGTTTAATGGGATAATGCGTGGTCTTCTGGATGTTTAATGGGATAATGCGTGGTCTTCTGGATGTTTAATGGGATAATGCGTGGTCTTCTGGATGTTTAACGGATAATGCGTGGTCTTCTGGATGTTTAATGGGATAATGCGTGGTCTTCTGGATGTTTAATGGGATAATGCGTGGTCTTCTGGATGTTTAACGGGATAATCGTGGTCTTCTGGATGTTTAATGGGATAATGCGTGGTCTTCTGGATGTTTAATGGGATAATGCGTGGTCTTCTGGATGTTTAATGGGATAATCGTGGTCTTCGGATGTTTAACGGGATAATCGTGGTCTTCTGGATGTTTAATGGGATAATCGTGGTCTTCTGGATGTTTAATGGGATGCGTGGTCTTCGGATGTTTAACGGGATAATGCGTGGTCTTCTGGATGTTTAATGGGATAATGCGTGGTCTTCTGGATGTTTAACGGGATAATGCGTGGTCTTCTGGATGTTTAATGGGATAATGCGTGGTCTTCTGGATGTTTAATGGGATAATGCGTGGTCTTCTGGATGTTTAACGGGATAATGCGTGGTCTTCTGGATGTTTAATGGGATAATGTGTGGTCTTCTGGATGTTTAACGGGATAATGCGTGGTCTTCTGGATGTTTAATGGGATAATGTGGTCTTCTGGATGTTTTAACGGGATAATGCGTGGTCTTCTGGATGTTTAACGGGATAATGCGTGGTCTTCTGGATGTTTAATGGGATAATGCGTGGTCTTCTGGATGTTTAACGGGATAATGCGTGGTCTTCTGGATGTTTAACGGGATAATGCGTGGTCTTCTGGATGTTTAACGGGATAATGCGTGGTCTTCTGGATGTTTAATGGGATAATGCGTGGTCTTCTGGATGTTTAATGGGATAATGCGTGGTCTTCTGGATGTTTAAATGGTATAATGCGTGGTCTTCTGGATGTTTATTGGGATAATGCGTGGTCTTCTGGATGTTTAATGGGATAATGCGTGGTCTTCTGGATGTTTAATGGGATAATGCGTGGTCTTCTGGATGTTTATTGGGATAATGCGTGGTCTTCTGGATGTTTAATGGGATAATGCGTGGTCTTCTGGATGTTTAAATGGTATAATGCGTGGTCTTCTGGATGTTTAATGGGATGCGTGGTCTTCTGGATGTTTAATGGGATAATGCGTGGTCTTCTGGATGTTTAACGGGATAATGCGTGGTCTTCTGGATGTTTATTGGGATAATGCGTGGTCTTCTGGATGTTTAATGGGATAATGCGTGGTCTTCTGGATGTTTAAATGGTATAATGCGTGGTCTTCTGGATGTTTAATGGGATAATGCGTGGTCTTCTGGATGTTTAACGGGATAATGCGTGGTCTTCTGGATGTTTATTGGGATAATGCGTGGTCTTCTGGATGTTTAATGGGATAATGCGTGGTCTTCTGGATGTTTAATGGGATAATGCGTGGTCTTCTGGATGTTTAATGGGATAATGTGTGGTCTTCTGGATGTTTAATGGGTTTCTGCTTAAAGTAAGTGTGTGTATATAAGCCTGCATATAAAATAAATCACAGCTCTATTGTGTAACATCGTGAAAGACAATCATGTGGAGGTTTAACACATCTTGACAGGTTCTTAAAAGGTCCAGACCTAAACACATGTACTTTACAAATAAGAACACATTATTTGTGGACATAAGCAAAAAAGCAGAATTTTATTTCTTGAACAGCCACAATTTCTCTTTAATTTTTCATTAATGTTCAACATCCGATAACCAAAATTAAAACCAATTCTGAAATACTGAATGCCTATATAATGGGATAGTTCTCAGTTGTTGTGTCCGCCCCAGCTCTTCCCGGAGCGTGCTTCAGGTGTTCAGGCTCTTCACAGCAGCTAACGGAACACAATACACTTCTTTTCAAATAAATTACATTTACAAATTGAGGTAAGTGACGTGCATTTATTTAAAAAATATTTGTATTACCACAGCTAAATTAAAGAAAAAAAAACATGGAACAAGATGAATGAATCAGAATGAAACATGCATTACATTTTATTGTATTGTATAAGAAGTTTTGGTTTAAATGGGTGTTAGATCAGCATGTGCACCCTGCCTCTTCAATACCCCTGTGAGAAACAGCCTTAACTAACTGAACAGGACATTTGTGACAAAGACAGGTGGGCTGTGATGTCCCTGAATATATAAAGGGTACCAATCAAAATTACATCAGCATACAAGGAACAAGAGATCTTTTAGACTGGCATATACCGTAAATTACCTTGAATTACCCCATGTAAAGGTCTGGCTTTAAACGCCCCTCATATTGAGTTTCCCCATCAAAGCAGGATCACTTCACCTTAAAGAAAATAACCAAATAAGGTCAATAAATCACAATTAACAGAAGCAAGCGTAGCAATAGCATGCAATGTTCAAGCATGCCCTTTCACTACTCATCTATCATAGCAAGTGCTCTGACCCATGTGCTTACCCTTAGTAATGCATGCTCACACGCCTGTCTGGACTTATTCAAACTTCACAACAACTGATGTGTGACAGATTAAATTCAATAATATAAATGGCTGGGTTAATTATGGTGGTAACCAGTGTTGGGGAAAGTTACTTTGAAAAGCAATGCGTTACAATATTTTGTTACTCCCTTAAAAAGTAACTTATTGAGTTATTTAGTTACTTTTTAAGAAAAGTAATGTGTTACGTTACTTTGCGTTACTTTTCTCACCTGGACTGGGCTTGGTTTTTATTTTTTTAATAACAAAACGTTCTATTGTTAAATTTAAAGACATCTTCATACCAAAATTAAATAAGCCTCAGGCTGAGGTAAAAATACAGATTCCCACATGAACAGTAGAGGGCGCTGCTCTGGATAACGGAAGAATAGGACACAGGAGAAAAAAATAATAATAATCTAGTAAGTTTAAATGAATGATTAAAGGTCAGCAGCTAATTGGTCAATAAAGGCTATTTAACATTTAATTATTGGAGCTTTGCATATTTTGCATTTGACTGATTTTATTATCTTTGAGGAATTCTCAATCTTTATGCAAATGAGATGAATAAATGCTCATAACTACAGTAACTATCATGTTCACACACTCTGCTGTCAGTCAAATAACTGTGGAAAAGTAACTGATACTTTGTTGTAAATTTGAAAAGTAATGAGTTACTTTACTAGTTACTTGAAAAAGTAATCCGATTACGTAACTCAAGTTACATACCTCGGGTCCATGTAAGGCGTTAGGGTTGGGCGATGGCCCCTAAATTGGCTGTTGACAATGTTTACAGTAAAACTTCGCGATGGACGATGATATCGTCTTTTTTTTTCACGTGTTGCTTTGCAACATCAGGAGAAAAAATGAAGATGAAGATATTCAAAAAGAAGGTGTCTATCCAGCTCGCGTCCCACATTCATCTCAAAGCGCAGAGCAGCATAGGACGCATCTCTGAGGGGAAATAAAACAAATCTTTTTTTAAACTAATATTTAATTGTCTTATTCTTTAGGTTACCATTATTAACCGATAATCGTTTAAATGTTTTACAGGCTGTAGTCGTGTGTTGTTTCACTGACCGAAGTGCTAAAATAAACACGCATGCTTATTAAACAGATTATTTAAAAATGTAGGCTATATATCTGGCATAGACTACAGTATTTAAAATAGCATAAATGCTTTAGTTATACTCTCAAGTCAATTTACAGAGCAATCCCTGCAAAGTTTTCAGTTTAACTATAGAAGAGGATTAGCGTGTCCACTCTCAACGGGGGGCGTGGCATCACGATAGACGATGATATCGGCACAACCCTATAAGGCATCAACCCTTCTCTGGGACTCAGAGGACATGTTTAGCTATGCTAAAATTACAACATATTATACAGCAGTTAGCATTACTAAAAACATACATGTTCAATCCAGCCAAACATTTCAGTCTCTTTCTGATAATTTACTTTCTGGAAGAAACTCTACATTATCACAGTTGTAACTTTGACTTTAACATTAAACATACTATGGTACACCGCTGTTTAAGTTCAAAGTAACTTTTAGCTTAAGAGCTAATATTAGCCAAGCTACATATCTGTCGGTTACTTCGTGTCAAGTAAAACTCAATCACGGTACTGTAATAATGTACTTACTTACCCAACAGTAGATATTTAACACACAATTAACGTCTCCTCCTCGTGGTTCCAGTGCGGGAGGCAGCGTTAACACCGGATGATACTCTATGCTATCGCGGGATAACATCGCAAGATGTACTTTCTATACTTTATACATTATTGCCCAATATTTGTTGACATCTTAGCACAGTTTTGGCAATCTACACCAAGTGTGGTTATATGTTTTACATGTGCATACGTTCCATAAAAACAATAGCAACCAAAATAAAACATGTTGAAGTAATGGCTAAAATTCAGGCTTTTTCACCATCATCCTCGGGACCTGATCAAACCTGCGACCTTCGACCTCAGGATAACAGTGGAGATCTGTAGACTTGAACACATGTATCTGAGCATGTTTAGGAAATGGGCCAGTGTGACGTCACTGCCTTGCTGTAACCATAGCCTTCTGTATGTGTAGTTGGAAACACATAAACCTCTTCATATGCAGGATTAAGACTGGATTCATGCATTAATATGTAAGATTCCAAAACGTGTTCACTGACACAACCAGGTTTCACATTTAAATAACAATGACTTTAATACAATATGATGTTTTAAAGTTTTAATTTTATTCACAGACATAAAAACATGAATAAAGATCATTTCTTACCACTGAATTAGCGGGAGGCGCTTCTCTTTGGGTCAGAAAACAAACATCTCGGTCAACGTCGAATCTCTCTGTTTAACAGGCGTAGATTTATTAATTATTATTCAATAAAGATCGATAAACTAATGTTAGTCAGTAGAAAATAAATGACCGTTATTTTTTAAACTACGCGAGTTCGCGGCTTTCTGTAGAAGACTGGAGAACGCGCGCGTGCTGGAGAAGCGCGAGCACATCAGAGGCGCGCACTAACGAAATCTACAAATAAACCCGCGTATATCATAACAAATTACATAAAATCTAAAAATAACCCGCAGGGAACGAAACACAACCAATAGAGAACATTCCCAGAACATATCCCCACAAAAATAACCGAACGGGAACCACACACACACACACACACACACACACACACTCATCTCTCAGTCGTCCGCTGGTGATCATGGCGGCGGTGTCGGCTCGTCGGTTCGTGACTCTGTCGGTCGGTTGTCTGGTTCGGACCCAGCAGCACCGGACCGCAGTGAGGACCACCAGCGGTGCCATTCTGCCCAAACCCAGGAAAGTGCGTGAGTAACACGATCAGTCGAACACACACACACACACACACACACACACACACACACACACACACACACACACACACACACAGGTGTAAATATGGAAGAAAAACATGAACGAAACCCAGTCAGTGTGTGTGTGTGTTTTATTACTATATTCATTATAATTCACGTCGTGTGTAAGAGAAGAGCTGTTCATAAACCGTCGCATTTCATACACATGTCAGATCGTATCACAAGCACCACATTAACAGGTTTTGCGCTATATAATGTCTGCAATGTTTTTTAAAATATGAATTTTATTCAGACATAAAAAAAGATTAAAAATGCCGTACTGGATAGTTTAAGCTGAGGTGCTTCTGGGTCAGTAAACAGCTGCTCTAGACCTGTCGAATCGCTGAAATCACGCCGTTTACCCAATATATATATTGGTTGTAATCAGTTAAATAGATCGATCAACTAATGTCAGTCAGCAAAGCGAAACGACCGTTATTTTTAAACTACGCGATTTCGCGGCTTTCCAACAGGAGACGCGCGCGCTAAACAAGATCGGCGTGACTACATTCGACATATTTAAAATAAACTGTAGAAGTGAACTGACCTGGACATTGTAATGCGTTTTGACGGATCTAATAACAGTTTTAAAAAACGGTTTGGGCAAAATAGACTTTCAATGAAAAATTATACACTTCAAGGAAACATGCATGTAAAGTGTGTGTGTGTGTGTGTTTGCTGAGATGCGGGAGACTCACTGGATCTCTCTGTGTGTGTGTGTGTGTGTGTGTGTAGACGGCGTTCGGGCTGGTCCGGATCATGATGGTGGTGGCTCCGTTCCTGTACGTCGGGACGCTGATCAGCAAGACCTTCGCCGCTCTGCTGGAGGAACACGACATATTTGTACCCGAGGATGACGATGATGATGATTGAGCACAGGTCTGACGTCACGCCCAGGAAACACACAACGCTCCCCTGGCGTTCCCATTTGTGTATGTGTATGTGTGTGTGTGTGTGTGTGTGTCTCTGCAGATGCTAGAGACTCACTGGATCTCTCTCTCTCTCTCTGTGTATGTGTGTGTGGTATGGTGTGTTGTGTTTGTGTGTGGTGTGTGTCTCTGGAGACTCTAACGGGCCGATCCCAACACAAACGAGGAGACTCACTGGATCTGTGTGTGATTCCCTAACACTCATCCCGGAGGAAGCACACTCATCACTTGTGAACGGTTCCCATAGACACGATGTTGAACACTGACCTTAAACAGAGATATGATAACACTCATATAATGTGAACGATTCATTGTTTCAGATCTGATCGAGGATCTGATGATAGTAGACATTTAAAATGTTGCAAAATGGTCTGTTTCAAATAAACACTGATCTTCTGAACTTTCTGTTCATCAAAGAGTCCAGAGAAACAACACATGATGGTTTCCACAGCAACACCAGCGCTAGCACACGCGTGTCACGCTCATGTTACGGTACCAAAGGAAATCATCACGGAAGTATATTACGCACTGTCAAGTGTGCATTGATCTTTCAATAATACATATAAACACAACACACTATGCAAATTAACGAGGAACGGGCCGATCCCGACGCAAACGAGAGCGGAACGGGCGATCCCAACGCAAGCGAGCGAACGGGCCGATCCCAACGCAAGCGAGGCGAACGGGCGATCCCAACGCAAACGAGCGGAACGGGCCGATCCCAACGCAAAGCGACAGCAGAACGGGCGATCCCAACGCAACGAGCGGAACGGGCGATCCCAACGCAAGCGAGCGGAACGGGCGATCCCAGCGCAAGCGAGGCGGAACGGGCCGATCCCACGCAAACGAGGCGGAACGGGCCGATCCCAACGCAACGAGCAGAACGGGCGATCCCAGCGCAAACGAGGCGGAACGGGCGATCCCAGCGCAACGAGAGCAGAACGGGCGATCCCAACGCAAACGAGCGAACGGGCGATCCCAACGCAAACGAGGCGGAACGGGCGATCCCACGCCAAACGAGAGCGAACGGGCGATCCCAGCGCAACGAGCAGAACGGGCGATCCCAACGCGCAAGCGAGGCGGAACGGGCCGATCCCAACGCAAGCGAGGCGGGCGGGCGATCCCAACACAAACGAGCGGAACGGGCGATCCCAACGCAAGCGAGCGGGCGGGCCGATCCCAACGCCAAGCGAGCGGAACGGGCGATCCCAACGCAAAGCGAGGCGGAACGGGCGATCCCGACACAACGAGCAGAACGGACCGATCCCGGCGCAAACGAGCAGAACGGGCCGATCCCAACACAAACGAGCGGAACGGGCGATCCCAACACAAGCGAGCGAACGGGCCGATCCCAACGCAAGCGAGGCGGGCGGGCGATCCCAACGCAAACGAGGCGGAACGGGCCGATCCCAACGCAAACGAGGCGAACGGGCGATCCCAGCGCAACGAGCGGAACGGGCGATCCCGGACACAACGAGAGCAGAACGGACCGATCCCGGCGCAAACGAGCAGAACGGGCGATCCCAACACAAGCGAGGCGGAACGGGCGATCCCAACACAAGCGAGCGAACGGGCGATCCCAAGCGCAAACGAGCGGAACGGGCCGATCCCACGCAAACGAGGCCCGGAACGGGCCGATCCCAACGCAAAGCGAGGCGGAACGGGCGATCCCAACGCAACGAGGCGGAACGGGCCGATCCCAACGCAAAGCGAGGCGGAACGGGCCGATCGCAACGCAAGCGAGGCGGAACGGGCGATCCCAACACAAAGCGAGGCGGAACGGCCCAATCCCAACACAAGCGAGGCGGAACAGGCCGATCCCAACGCAAACGAGGCGGAACAGGCCGATCCCAACGCAAGCGAGGCGGAACGGGCGATCCCAACGCCAAACGAGGCGGAACGGGCCGATCCCAAGCACAAAGCGAGGCGAGCGGGCGATCACAACGCAACGAGAGCGGAACAGGCGATCCGCGCAAACGAGCGGAGCGGGCGATCCCAACGCAAGCGAGGCGGGAACGGGCGATCCCAAGCGCCAAGCGAGGCGAGCGGGCGATCCCAGCGCAAACGAGGCGGAAGCGGGCCGATCCCAACGCAAACGAGGCGGAACGGGCGATCCCAACGCAACGAGCGGCGGGCGATCCCACGCAAAGCGAGGCGGAGCGGGCCGATCCCGACACAAACGAGAGCGGAACGGGCGATCCCAACGCAAACGAGCAGAACGGGCGATCCCAGCGCAAGCGAGGCGGAACGGGCGATCCCAACGCAAGCGAGGCGGAACGGGCGATCCCAACGCAAACGAGCGGAACGGGCGATCCCAACGCAAAGCGAGCAGAACGGACCGATCCCAACACAAACGAGCAGAACGGGCGATCCCAACACAAACGAGGCCGGAACGGGCCGATCCCGCAAAGCGAGCAGAACGGGCGATCCCAACACAACGAGGCGGGCGGGCGATCCCAGCGCCGAGGCGGAACGGCGATCCCAACGCAAACGAGGCGGAACGGGCCGATCCCAACGCAAACGAGCAGAACGGGCCGATCCCAACACAAGCGAGCGGAACGGGCGATCCCAGCGCAAAGCGAGGCGGAACGGGCGATCCCAACACAAACGAGGCGAACGGGCGATCCCAACGCAAACGAGCGGAACGGGCCGATCCCAACGCAAACGAGAGCGGAACGGGCCGATCCCAACGCAAACGAGCAGAACGGGCCGATCCCGGACACAACGAGAGCAGAACGGGCCGATCCCAACGCAACGAGGCGGGCGGCCGATCCCAACGCATACGAGAGCAGAACGGGCCGATCCCGACACAAACGAGAGCAGAACGGGCGATCCAACGCAAACGAGGCGGGCGGCCGATCCCAACGCACGAGCAGCAACGGGCGATCCCGACACAAGCGAGCAGAAGCGGGCCGATCCCAAGCGAACGAGCGAACGGGCGATCCCGACACAAAGAGCAGAACGGGCCGATCCCCAACGCGAACGAGCGGCGGCCGATCCCAACGCAAGCGAGCAGAACGGGCGATCCGGCACAACGAGCAGAACGGGCGATCCCAACGCAACGAGCGGAACGGGCGATCCCAGCGCAAGCGAGAGCAGAACGGGCCGATCCTAACGCGAACGAGCGGGCGATCCCAGCGCAACGAGCGGGAACGGGCGATCCCAACGCAAGCGAGGAACGGGCGATCCCAACACAAGCGAGGCGGAACGGGCGATCCCAACACAAGCGAGAGCAGAACGGGCGATCCCAACGCAAGCGAGCGGAACGGGCGATCCCAACGCAAGCGAGAGCGGAACGGGCGATCCCAACGCAAAGCGAGGCGGAACGGGCGATCCCAACACAAGCGAGCGGAACGGGCCGATCCCGACACAAACGAGCAGAACGGGCGATCCCAGCGCAAAGCGAGGCGGAACGGGCGATCCCAACACAAACGAGCAGAACGGGCCGATCCCAACACAAACGAGAGCGGAACGGCCGATCCCAACGCAAACGAGAGCAGAACGGACCGATCCCCCGGGATCATGATGGCTCCTCTGGTCTGGTTGTTTTAGCTGAACTGAATGAGTGTAAGAGCACACACACACACACACACACACACACACACGGAGACTGCAGAGGTTCAGCATGAGTGTATTTACAGTACAGAAGCAGGAAGTGACAGCACACATTAAGGGTCAGAGGTCAAGGGTCGTGTCCGTGGTAGAACTTGGAGAGGAAGTCGGTGGGCCGCGGCACCTCGGTCTCGTGGAAGAAGCGCATGATGTGTGTTTTCTGCTTCCAGACGTTGATGGTTTCCTCCAGCTCCATCTTACCCTGAACACACACACAGATCATCAAACACACACACACACACACACACACACACGCGCACACGCTAACAGCAGGCGTGTTCCTCACCTTGATGACCAGCATGTCGATGACCCGAGGGTCCGTCACGTGACTGTTCCTGTCGAACATCTCCCGCACCTTCTCTCGGCCCTGACGCGCAGTGATGTCCAGCTGGAACGTGTGGACTGACACACACACACACACACACACACACACACACACACACACACACACACACACACACGTTAGAGAGCGAATCTTCTGGCTCAACTCGACTCATTTGATTCTTTACTGACTGACACACACACACACACACACACACACACACACGTTAGAGAGCGAATCTTCTGGTTCAACTCGACTCATTTGATTCTTCACTGACTGACTTACACACACACACACACACATGTTAGAGAGCGAATCTTATGGCTCAACTCGACTCATTTGATTCTTTACTGACTGACACTCTCTCACACACACACACACACACACGTTAGAGAGCGAATCTTATGGCTCAACTCGACTCATTTGATTCTTTACTGACTGACACACACACACACACACACACACACACACACACACACACACACACACACACACACACACACGTTAGAGAGCGAATCTTCTGGTTCAACTCGACTCATTTGATTCTTCACTGACTGACTTACACACACACACACACATGTTAGAGAGCGAATCTTATGGCTCAACTCGACTCATTTGATTCTTTACTGACTGACACTCTCTCACACACACACACACACGTTAGAGAGCGAATCTTATGGCTCAACTCGACTCATTTGATTCTTTACTGACTGACACTCTCTCTCACACACACACACACACACACACACACACACACACACACACACGTTAGAGAGCGAATCTTATGGCTCAACTCGACTCATTTGATTCTTTACTGACTGACACTCTCTCACACACACACACACGTTAGAGAGCGAATCTTATGGCTCAACTCGACTCATTTGATTCTTTACTGACTGACACTCTCACACACACACACACGTTAGAGAGCAGATCTTATGGCTCAACTCGACTCATTTGATTCTACACACACACACACACACACTCTCTCTCTCTCTCTCTCTCTCTCTCTCTCTCTCTCTCTCTCTCTCTCTCTCATATTAATCTTCAGCAATCAGAGAAAGATGATCAGTAACTAATAACCATAATACACACCATGATTTACTGAAACTCGCGTCTATTAAAGCTTTATATGAGCTTAATACGTGCATACATAGTGTTTGTGTGCCGTTACAACTTTACAAACACTCCAGCTGTTTATAAACGGAATGACTCTCTGAACGAATCATCACACACACACACACACACACACACACACACACACACACACACACACACACACACACACACACACACACACACACACACACACACACACACACACACACACACACACAAAATCATAAGAAACAGTGGTGTGTGTGACCTTGGCGCGCTCCAGTGAGTGTGTTTCGCGGCGTGAGCGCGCGCAGTACCTGTGTTCGGCACCTCCCGGTACCAGGCCCGGTACAGCTCCCGAACCCTCCGTTTGGCCTCGTGCAGGTCGCGGCTGAAGATCGGCTTCACGATATTACCGGCGGCGGCTCCTGCGCGGGTCGCTGCGCTCGACGCCATCTTGCGCCTCTGATGCTGCTCTGCGCATGCGCACCAGCCGCCATTCAAACCCCCACCGCCACCTGCCGGCGCGGAGCGGAGCGGGACTGCGCATGCGCACCGGTGATGAACCGACGACACACATCTATCCGCTCATTTAATCTTTTACATCTGTGATGTTTGACTTCTCTCGTCCTTCTCCGGTGGCCTTTATAGCTTCACTGGGTGTTACGCGTATTTTACCACTCATTATAGTGACTCTTAAAGTCACAATGTCGACTTTTCACCTCACGAATGAGACTTAGTGTGTCATAATAAAGACAAAACAAACATTAAAACATGCTAAAACTCTAGATTTTAACTCAGTCTTGCGAAACCCAGATGACAATGAGTTTTATTTCTAGTCTTGTGAATGAATACACTAAGAACACTGTGACATGTTTATATTCAGCACACGTCATTACGCCAAACTCTCCAAACGATCTGATTGGGTAGAAGTAATAACTTTCTGACCTTTCACCTCAAGCGCAGACGCTCAGTTATTGGTATTATTGGAGCTTTGTGAAGGGAATGAATACACAAACCCTCATCACAGAGACCAGCACTCGGAGTCCAGGAACCAAATAACCCAGATTTATTAGCTATAGTTCGATATGTTCACATATGCGTTAAACTCTAGATTTAAATATGACGACAAGAAACACAAACATCTTTTAAAAACATTGGCTCATTGAAGCAAAGCTGTTGTTGTGGCACAAAGACAGTTGAACCCCATGGCAGCTTGAGTCCGCGCAGAACCGCATGCAGTCGCACCGCTCAGAGAGTAACTGATGTAAACATCCCCGTATCCCAGCCACACCGATGATGTGCGTACCCTGCGTCGGAAACAAGCTGCCATAGAACACACACATGATATTACACAGGCTAATATAACATCCATCAGATAAGAGTTCATGTGTTCAGCAATAGCGTTCCAGTTTGGTCCCATAAAAACAAATGAGAAAGTGCAGAAGCGCTGGTTCCAGTGTCCCGCAGCGATTGGCTGCAGTGAGTCACGTGAGCGCGTGGCTCCTCCCATCAGTGCTGATTGGGCTGCAGGTGAGTCAGCGCGTGGCTCCTCCCATCAGTGCTGATTGGGCTGCAGTGAGTCACGTGAGCGCGTGGCTCCTCCCATCAGTGCTGATTGGGCTGCAGTGAGTCACGTGAGCACGTGGCTCCTCCCATCAGTGCTGATTGGGCTGCAGTGAGTCACGTGAGCACGTGGCTCCTCCCATCAGTGCTGCAGGCTGTTGTCGTGCTCGTGTAGGGCGCTCAGAGCCAGTCTCAGGTGCTCTCGGAGCGCATCGGCCTCTCGCTCGCTGCGGCTCTTCATGGAGCTCAGCTCCTCACACACCTCACGGTAGCGCTCGCACACGCTGCTCTTCTCCTGACACACACGGGAACACGTGTTACACACGGACCACACACACACAGACGGGGAACACGTGTTACACACACACACACACAGACGGGGAACACGTGTTACACACGGACCACACACACACACAGACGGGGAACACGTGTTACACACACACACACAGACGGGGAACACGTGTTACACACGGACCACACACACACAGACCACAGACAGACCACACACACACGGGAACACTTGTTACACACGGACCACACACACACAGACGGGGAACACGTGTTAAACACGGACCACACACACACGGACCACACACACACACACACACACACACACACACACACACACAGACGGGGAACACGTGTTACACACGGACCACACACACACAGACGGGGAACACGTGTTACACACGGACCACACACACGGACCACACACACACAGGCGGGAACACGTGTTACACACGGACCACACACACACACACACACAGACGGGGAACACGTGTTACACACGGACCACACACACACACAGACGGGGAACACGTGTTACACGGACCACACACACGGACCACACACACACAGACGGGAACACGTGTTACACACGGACCACACACACACACACAGACGGGGAACACGTGTTACACACGGACCACACACACACACACACACACACAGACGGGGAACACGTGTTACACACGGACCACACACACACACACACACAGACGGGGAACACGTGTTACACACGGACCACACACACAGACGGGGAACACGCGTTACACACAGACCACACACACACGGGAACACGTGTTACACACGGACCACACACACACACACACAGACGGGGAACACGTGTTACACACGGACCACACACACACAGGCGGGAACACGTGTTACACACGGACCACACACACACAGACGGGGAACACGTGTTACACACGGACCACACACACACAGACGGGGAACACGTGTTACACACGGACCACACACACACAGAAGGGGAACACGTGTTACACACAGACTGCACACACACAGGCGGGAACACGTGTTACACGGAGACCACACAGACACACACACACACACACACACACACACACACACACACACACACACACACAGACGAGGAACACGTGTTAGACACGGACCACACACACACAGACGGGAACACGTGTTACACACAGACCACACAGACACACACACACGGGAACACACACACACACACGGACCACACACACACACACACACACACAGGCGAGGAACACGTGTTGACCACACACACACACACACACAGGAACACGTGTTACACACGGACCACACACACACACACACACACAGGAACACGTGTTACACACGGACCACACACACACACAGGAACACGTGTTACACACGGACCACACACACACACAGGAACACGTGTTACACACGGACCACACACACAGATGGGAACACGTGTTACACACGGACCAAACACACACACACACAGACGAGGAACACGTGTTACATACGAACCACACACACACACACACACACAGACGGGGAACACGTGTTACACACAGACCACACACACACACAGATGGGAACACGTGTTACACACGGACCAAACACACACACACACACACACACAGGAACACGCGCTACACACGGACCACACACACACACACAAACAGGAACACGTGTTACACACGGACCAAACACACACACACACACACACACACACACACGGACTAACACACACACACAGACCACACAGGAACACGTGTTACACAGGACCACACACACAGTACAGGACACACACACACACACACACACACACAGACGAGGAACACGTGTTACACACAGACGGGGAACACGTGTTACACACAGACCACACACACACACACACACAGGAACACGCGCTACACACGGACCACACACACACACACACACACACACACAGGAACACGTGTTACACACGGACCAAACACACACACACACACACAGACGAGGAACACGTGTTACACAAAGACGGGGAACACGTGTTACACACGGACCACACACACACACACACACACACACACACACACACACACACACACACAGGAACACGCGCTACACACGGACCACACACACACACACAGGAACACGTGTTACACACGGACCAAACACACACACACACAGGACCACGTGTTACACACAGACCACACACAACACACGGACCACAGACACAGACAGACGAGGAACACGTGTTACACACTGACCACACACACAGACGGGAACACGTGTTACACACGGGCCAAACACACACACACAGACGAGGAACACGTGTTACACACGAACCACACACACACACAGGAACACGTGTTACACACGGACCACACACACACACACACACAGGAGCACGTGTTACACACGGACCAAACACACACACACACACACACACAGACGGGAACACGTGTTACACACGGACCAAACACACCATACACAGACGAGGAACACGTGTTACACACGAACCACACACACACAGACGGGGAACACGTGTTACACACAGACTGCACACACACACAGACGGGGAACACGTGTTACACACGGACCACACAAACACACACACACACACACACACACAGGAACACGTGTTACACACGGACCAAACACACACACAGATGGGAACACGTGTTACACACGGACCACACACACAGATGGGAACACGTGTTACACACGGACCAAACACACACACACACACACACAGGAACACGTGTTACATACGAACCACACACACACACACACACACAGGAACACGTGTTACACACGGACCAAACACACACACACACACACACACACACAGGACCACGTGTTACACACAGACCACACACACACACAGATGGGAACACGTGTTACACACGGACCACACACACAGATGGGAACACGTGTTACACACGGACCAAACACACACACACACACACAGGGAACACGTGTTACATGGACCAAACACACACACACACACACACACACACACAGGAACACGCGCTACACACGGACCACACACACACACACACACACACACACACAGGACCACGTGTTACACACAGACCAAACACACACACACACACAGGACCACGTGTTACACACAGACCACACACACACACACAGATGGGAACACGTGTTACACACGGACCACAGACACAGCCAGGAACACGTGTTACACACGGACCAAACACACACACAGACGGGGAACACGTGTTACACACAGACCACACACACACACAGATGGGAACACGTGTTACACAAGAACCACACACACGGAAACATGTGTTACACACGGACTAAACACACACACACAGACGAGGAACACGTGTTACACACAGACCAAACACACACACACAGACGGGAACACGTGTTACACACTGACCACACACACACACGGGAACACGTTACACATGGACCACACACACACACAGAC
The DNA here is from genome assembly GCA_023029165.1 of Gobiocypris rarus. Lineage (NCBI taxonomy): Eukaryota > Metazoa > Chordata > Actinopteri > Cypriniformes > Gobionidae > Gobiocypris > Gobiocypris rarus. The sequence continues at coordinate 47,979,738 of CM040934.1, forward strand.
GAGGAACACGTGTTACACACTGACCACACACACAGACGGGAACACGTGTTACACACGGACCAAACACACACACAGAAGGAACACGTGTTACACACAGATCGGGGAACACGTGAGCACACGGGATCACACACACACACACACACACACACACACAGGAACACGTTGGGCCATACACGGGACTAAGGCACACACACACACACACAGACAGGAACATCATGGTTACACACAGACCAAACACACACACACACACACACAGGACCACGTGAGCCACACACACACAGACCACACACACACACACACACAGAGGCTGGGGACCACACACACACAGACGAGGAACACGTGTTACACACTGACCACACACACAGACGGGAACACGTGTTACACACAGACCACACACACACACAGACGGGGAACACGTGTTACACAAGAACCACACACACGGAAACATGTGTTACACACGGACTAAACACACACACACAGACGAGGAACACGTGTTACACACAGACCAAACACACACACACAGACGGAGGAACACGTGTTTCACACAAACCACACACACACACGGGAACACGTGTTACACACGGACCACACACACACACGGGAACACGTTACACATGGACCACACACACACACAGACGAGGAACACGTGTTACACACTGACCACACACACAGACGGGAACACGTGTTACACACGGACCAAACACACACACAGACGAGGAACACGTGTTACACACGAACCACACACGGGAACACGTGTTACACACGGACCACACACACACACGGGAACA
>CM040934.1:47985525-48000525 GCA_023029165.1 Gobiocypris rarus
AGTGTGTGAGAGTGAGTGTGTTGAGAGTGAGTGTGTGAGAGTGAGTGTGTGAGTGTGGTGAGGTGTGAGTGAGTGTGTGAGTGAGTGAGTGGTGGTGAGTGAGTGAGTGTGTGAGTGAGTGTGTGAGTGAGTGTGGTGGAGTGAGTGAGTGTGTGAGTGAGTGAGTGAGTGAGTGTGTGAGTGAGTGTGTGTGGTGAGTGTGGTGAGTGTGTGAGAGTGTGTGAGTGAGTGTGTGAGAGTGAGTGAGAGTGAGTGTGTGAGAGTGAGTGAGAGTGAGTGTGTGAGAGTGAGTGTGTGAGTGAGTGTGTGAGAGTGAGTGAGTGGTGGAGTGGTGAGTGAGTGGTGGGTGAGTGAGTGAGTGGTGAGTGAGTGAGTGTGTGAGAGTGAGTGTGTTGAGAGTGAGTGTGTGAGAGTGAGTGTGTGTGAGTGTGGTGAGAGTGAGTGGTGAGTGAGTGAGTGAGAGAGAGTGAGTGTGAGTGAGTGTGTGAGAGTGAGTGAGTGTGTGAGAGTGAGTGAGTGTGTGTGTGAGTGAGTGTGAGTGAGTGAGTGAGAGTGAGTGTGAGTGAGTGTGAGTGAGTGTGAGTGAGTGTGAGTGAGTGAGTGTGAGTGAGTGAGTGTGTGAGAGTGAGTGTGTGAGAGTGAGTGTGTGAGTGTGTGAGAGTTTGAGAGTGAGTGAGTGAGTGAGTGAGTGAGTGTGAGTGAGTGAGTGTGAGTGAGTGTGTGTGTGTGAGTGAGTGAGGTGTGTGGTGAGTGAGTGTGTGAGAGTGAGTGAGTGAGTGTGAGTGAGTGTGAGTGAGTGTGTGAGAGAGTGTGAGTGTGAGTGAGTGTGTGAGAGTGAGTGAGAGTGAGTGAGTGTGTGTGTGTGGAGTGAGAGTGAGTGTGTGAGAGTGAGTGAGAGTGAGTGTGTGAGAGTGAGTGTGTGACAGTGAGTGTGAGTGAGTGAGTGAGTGAGTGTGTGAGTGAGTGAGTGAGTGTGAGTGTGTGAGAGTGAGTGTGTGAGTGAGTGTGTGTGAGTGTGAGTGAGTGAGTGAGAGTGTGAGTGAGTGAGTGAGTGTGAGTGAGTGTGAGAGTGAGTGTGTGAGAGTGAGTGTGTGAGTGTGTGAGAGTGAGTGTGTGAGTGAGTGTGTGTGAGACTGACTGTGTGAGGTCTGGAGAGCTGCTGGGCTGCACGTTCTTCCTCAGAACTTCGATCCAGTTCCTCCGTATCCCCGCCGTCATGGCCGAGAGTGTGACTGCGGTGTCTCTGGTCTGCAGGAGACACAAACAAACACACACAAACACACACACACACACACACACACACACACACACACACACACACACACACAGATCCGTGAGGAGCAGGAATGCAGCAGGTCCGGACAGGATCACACACGTGTCTCAACTGACCTGGATCTGGAAGCCGTAGTTCTTCTCCACGTCGAACTCACACACCTTCACACACGCCTTCAGGTCGATCTCTCCGTCAACCTCGTCTCTCTGAGCAGACGACACACACTCTTTATGTTCTGTGTTAGTGTCGTGTGTTATGCGTGTGTCATGCGTGTGATTCTCACCTCCTCTGCCGCTGAGTCTCTGTAGTACTTCAGCCCAGCGTCCGTCAGCACAAACCAGTGTTTCCTCCACTGAACACACACACACACACACACGGTCAGTCATGACGAAACACACTTCCACATCATGACAGACAGACAGACAGATGCGTCTCACCTCTCCACTCTCGTCCAGTTTCGACATCCATCCCTTCTTAAAGTTCAGCAGGTCAGGCTGCAGACAGACAGACAGGTTTAGTGTCTCAGACACACACACACACACACACACACACACATCTGTGTAAGTGTGTGAGGAACAAACAGGAAATGATGGTGGAAGTGCTGATCAAGTATCACTGAAGCATTTCTCTTCAGCAGTTGAGCTTCACAGAGAGTCTGATTCATATGAGTCAATGAATCAATATCAAACAATTCACTCAATGATTCAGAACCTTCTAGAACGGCTGAATCATAGGTTTACGGTATACCGGCAGGATCCAGTCACCGTGATGGGTTTACGTATAACGGCAGGATCCAGTCACCGTGATGGGTTTACAGTATACCGCAGGATCCAGTCACCGTGATGGGTTTACGGTATAACGGCAGGATCCAGTCATCGTGATGGGTTTACGGTATAACGGCAGGATCCAGTCATCGTGATGGGTTTACGGTATACCGGCAGGATCCAGTCACCGTGATGGGTTTACGGTATACCGGCAGGATCCAGTCATCGTGATGGGTTTACGGTATACCGGCAGGATCCAGTCACCGTGATGGGTTTACGGTATACCGGCAGGATCCAGTCATTGTGATGGGTTTACGGTATAACGGCAGGATCCAGTCACCGTGATGGGTTTACGGTATACCGTGGGATCCAGTCACCGTGATGGGTTTACGGTATACCGGCAGGATCCAGTCACCGTGATGGGTTTACGGTATAACGGTGGGATCCAGTCATCGTGATGGGTTTACGGTATACCGTGGGATCCAGTCACCGTGATGGGTTTACGGTATACGGCAGGATCCAGTCATCGTGATGGGTTTACGGTATAACGGTGGGATCCAGTCACCGTGATGGGTTTACGGTATACCGGCAGGATCCAGTCATCGTGATGGGTTTACGGTATACCGGCAGGATCCAGTCACCGTGATGGGTTTACGGTATAACGGCAGGATACAGTCACCGTGATGGGTTTACGGTATAACGGTGGATCCAGTCATCGTGATGGGTTTACGGTATACCGGCAGGATCCAGTCACCGTGATGGGTTTACGGTATACCGGCAGGATCCAGTCATCGTGATGGGTTTACGGTATAACGGCAGGATACAGTCACCGTGATGGGTTTACGGTATAACGGTGGGATCCAGTCATCGTGATGGGTTTACGGTATAACGGCAGGATACAGTCACCGTGATGGGTTTACGGTATAACGGTGGGATCCAGTCACCGTGATGGGTTTACGGTATACCGGCAGGATCCAGTCACCGTGATGGGTTTACGGTATAACGGTGGGATCCAGTCATCGTGATGGGTTTACGGTATACCGGCAGGATCCAGTCACCGTGATGGGTTTACGGTATACCGGCAGGATCCAGTCATCGTGATGGGTTTACGGTATAACGGCAGGATACAGTCACCGTGATGGGTTTACGGTATAACGGTGATCCAGTCACCGTGATGGGTTTACGGTATACGGCAGGATCCAGTCATCGTGATGGGTTTACGGTATAACGGTGGGATCCAGTCACCGTGATGGGTTTACGGTATACCGTGGGATCCAGTCACCGTGATGGGTTTACGGTATACCGGCGGGATCCAGTCACCGTGATGGGTTTACGGTATACCGGCAGGATCCAGTCACTGTGATGGGTTTACGGTATACCGGTGGGATCCAGTCACCGTGATGGGTTTACGGTATAACGGTGGGATCCAGTCACCGTGATGGGTTTACGGTATACGGCAGGATCCAGTCACCGTGATGGGTTTACGGTATAACGGCGGATCCAGTCACCGTGATGGGTTTACGGTATAACGGTGGGATCCAGTCATCGTGATGGGTTTACGGTATACCGGTGGGGATCCAGTCACCGTGATGGGTTTACGGTATACCGGCAGGATCCAGTCACCGTGATGGGTTTACGGTATAACGGCAGGATCCAGTCATCGTGATGGGTTTACGGTATAACGGCAGGATCCAGTCACCGTGATGGGTTTACGGTATAACGGTGGGATCCAGTCACCGTGATGGGTTTACGGTATACCGGCAGGATCCAGTCATCGTGATGGGTTTATGGTATAACGGCAGGATCCAGTCATTGTGATGGGTTTACGGTATAACGGTGGGATCCAGTCACCGTGATGGGTTTACGGTATAACGGTGGGATCCAGTCACCGTGATGGGTTTACGGTATACCGGCAGGATCCAGTCACCGTGATGGGTTTACGGTATAACGGCAGGATCCAGTCACCGTGATGGGTTTACGGTATACCGCGGGGATCCAGTCACCGTGATGGGTTTACGGTATAACGGCAGGATCCAGTCATTGTGATGGGTTTACGGTATAACGGGCGGATCCAGTCATCGTGATGGGTTTACGGTATACCGGCAGGATCCAGTCACCGTGATGGGTTTACGGTATAACGGCAGGATCCAGTCACCGTGATGGGTTTACGGTATAACGGCAGGATCCAGTCACCGTTATGGGTTTACGGTATACCGGCAGGATCCAGTCACTGTGATGGGTTTACGGTATACCGCAGGATCCAGTCATCGTGATGGGTTTACGGTATAACGGCAGGATCCAGTCATCGCGTGATGGGTTTATGGTATAACGGCAGGATCCAGTCACTGTGATGGGTTTACGGTATAACGGCAGGATCCAGTCATCGTGATGGGTTTATGGTATAACGGCAGGATCCAGTCACCGTGATGGGTTTACGGTATAACGGCGGGATCCAGTCACCGTGATGGGTTTACGGTATAACGGCGGGATCCAGTCACCGTGATGGGTTTACGGTATAACGGGCGGGATCCAGTCATCGTGATGGGTTTACGGTATACCGGCAGGATCCAGTCACCGGATGGGTTTACGGTATAACGGCAGGATCCAGTCACCGTGATGGGTTTACGGTATAACGGCAGGATCCAGTCACCGTGATGGGTTTACGGTATACCGGCAGGATCCAGTCACCGTGATGGGTTTACGTTATACCGGCGGGATCCAGTCACCGTGATGGGTTTACGGTATAACGGCAGGATCCAGTCATTGTGATGGGTTTACGGTATACCGGCAGGATCCAGTCACCGTGATGGGTTTACGGTATAACGGCAGGATCCAGTCACCGTGATGGGTTTACGGTATAACGGCAGGATCCAGTCACCGTGATGGGTTTACGGTATAACGGCGGATCCAGTCACCGTGATGGGTTTACGGTATACGGCAGGATCCAGTCACCGTGATGGGTTTACGTTATACCGGCGGGATCCAGTCACCGTGATGGGTTTACGGTATACCGGCAGGATCCAGTCACCGTGATGGGTTTACGGTATAATGGCAGGATCCAGTCATCGCGTGATGGGTTTACGGTATAACGGCAGGATCTGTGACGTTCAATTGTATAATTATCATTATTAAGACATAATTTTTTATTATTAATGTTTAACCAATAAATCAGAGTTTCAGAAAATGGGGGAGAAGAAAATAAAATGCAGTTTGGTGGAAATAAAGCGGATTTCATAGATAAATGAGCAATAAATGAGCATTAGAGACTAATCTAATCAAATATTCCACATGTTGCTCAATGAGCACGATCACGTATCTAACACACACACACACACACACACACACACACACACACACACACACACACACACACTAGTGAGGGGGACCGCTGAACTCAACTCTAATCAATGCACTTATAATAGAGTTTATCTGAGTTTGTGTGTATTTACATAAACATTAAAGAAATCAGCCTCAGTACTGCGCATGCGCGGCGTGCGGGTGTGTCGCGCGCGCATAAACACACACATAAAAACACAAGTTGTGTTTGCTCACGTACCACACACACACGCAAACAGTGTGCAAACACAACACACACTGCACTCCAACACACACTAACTGAAGTTTGAATGGACCAACACACACTGGCGTCGTGTTTACACGGAGAACGACAGTTATTAAAGTGAAACTCACCGTCATGATGTTCAAATCCAGCCGCAGCACACACACAAACACACACACAGATTAAACAAGCCGCATCTGTCAGGTCTGAGTGAAGCTGAAGGTCATCGCGAGCAGTTTAAGAGTCTAATCGACAGATCGCGGAGAAGTTAGGCGGAACTCGCGCTGCTGTCGGCGTTACCGGGGCGGGTCCCGAGCGGACTTGAGCGGAAGCGAGCGGCCAATCAGAACCGCCCAGCGACGCGCAACAACCAATCAGCAGCGCGCAAACAACAGCCTCACAGTAAACCTGCTGTGGCTTAACACTTCACTACAATAGTAATAACTCGCCAACATACATGAAAGCTAACTTTAATATATACAAATAAGATTAATAGTTTAAATCAAACATAAAACACACAAATGTTAAAGTGAAGAACATCCATCACTATATATATATATATATATATATATATATATATATATATATATATATATATATATATATATATATATATATATATATATATATATATATATATATATATATATATATATATATAATTTATACACAATTTACTATGTATATATATATAGTGAAGAACATCCATCACTATATATATATATATATATATATATATATATATATATATATATATATATATATATATATATATATATATATATATAAAAGTAAAATTACTCCAGTAATTACTATACTGTTTTTATAAAGATACCATAGTAAATTGTGGTATATTACACTTTATTAATGTGCTGTATGGTTCAAGAACACTAGAGTAATGTGACTGTAGTGAGTGTGTGTGTGTGTGTGTGTGTGTGTGTGTGTGTGTGTGTGTGTGTGTGTGTGTGTGTGTGTGAGTGTGTGTGTGTGTGTGTGTGTGTGTGAGTGTGTGTGTGTGTGGGGCGGGGTGTACCTGTTGCAGTGATTCCTCATCCGTCTGCTCCACACTGCAGGAGAAGTACACAGAGTGTCTGTGTGCTTTCTGCAGAACACACACACACACACACACACACACACTGCTGATGAGTCCGGGATGAGCCGAGGGTTTCCCCACCGGAGCTGATACTGTACCTGCTTCTGTCCGGACGCTCTGGGCGGCTGCTCCGGGGCCGGACTGCTCGCTCTCTGTCACACACCAGCGGTAAAACATGAGACACACAGACCTCTGCAGACGTGTGTGTGTGTGTGTGTGTGTGTGTGTGTGTGTGTGTTTGGTTATCGATGCCTTTCAGGATAAGACCTCCACCCTTTAACCATTGGACAGCACAAGGCCGGTGTCATCAGCGTTATAATATTGTAAACATCACGATAACTTTAACTTTAACTGTAATGATACCTTTAACTGTTACATGTGCCTGCAGTTGAGCTGGTTATTTCTGTCCTAATGGTGTGTGTGTGTGTGTGTGTGTGTGTGTGTGTGTGTGTGTGTGTGTGTGTGTGTGTGTGTGTGTGGTGGAAATGTGTGTGTGTGTGTGTGTGTGGTGTGTGTGTGTGTGTGTGTGTGTGTGTGTGTGTGTGTGTGTCTGATTGTGCTTATTCATTTCCCCACTTTTATAAGGTGTTTGAACATAAATGTGTGTTGGCAGTGTGTGTACACAACCACCTATAATGGTAAAAATCCACCCACTCCTTTTTAAATCCCCATAAATCATAAGCAGTGTCTCAGAAAAAGCCACACTGACGTCACACTGCAGAGGCTCCGCCCACATGTGTTGATGGACACTGACATACTAGCACAGACCCCTCCCTCAGAGAGTGGAGCTGTTCACAGTCCGCCATGTTTATCTCCTCCAGAGCATTAACAGCAGCATTCAAGAGATGTGTTCTTATTAAAGCTGCTAAAGTTCAGTCAGTCAAGAGCAGTGAGGGAATCTCTGTTTATCTTCTGTTGTTTGATAGAGAACTAGTCTAGTTTAATAACTACTCACAGATGTAATAATAACAAACTATAACGATAATTATAACTAACAATAACTATAACGAGAATGATAACTGTAACGATAACTAAAGATAACTGTAATAAAAATAACTTAAACTATAATGATAACTATAACTAACAATAACTATAACGATAAATATAATGATAACTAGCGATAACTGTAATAACTATAACAATAACTAAATATAACTGTAATAACAATAACTTAAACTATATAACAATAACTATAACTAATGATAACTATAATGATAACTATAACAATAACTGTAATAACAATAACTTAAACTATAACGATAACTATAATGATAACAATAACAAACTATAACGATAACTATAACGATAACTGTAATAACAATAACTTAAACTGTAACGATAACTATAACTAACAATAACTATAACGATAAATATAATGATAACTATAATGATAACTATAACAATAACTGTAATAACAATAACTTAAACTATAACGATAACTATAATGATAACAATAACAAACTATAACGATAACTATAACGATAACTGTAATAAAAATAACTTAAACTATAATGATATCTATAACTAACAATAACTATAACGATAAATATAATGATAACTAGCGATATCTGTAATAACTATAACAATAACTAAATATAACTGTAATAACAATAACTTAAACGATTTAACAATAACTATAACTAACGATAACTATAACGATAACTATAACGATAACTATAATGATAACAATAACAAACTATAACGATAACTATAACGTTAACTGTAATAACAATAACTTAAACTGTAACGATAACTATAACTAACAATAACTATAATGATAACAATAACTTAAACTATAACGATAACAATAACGATAACTGTAATAACAATAACTTAAACTATAACAATAACTATAACTAACGATAACTATAATAACAATAACTTAAACTATAACGATGACAATAACAATAACTGTAATAACAATAACTTAAACTGTAACGAAAACTATAACTAACGATAACTATAATGATAACGATAACTATAACGATAACTGTAATTACAATAACTGAAACTGTAAAGATAACTACAACTAACGATAACTATAATGATAACTATAACGATAACTGTAATAACAATAACTTAAACTATAACGATAACTATAACTATAACTAACGATAAAGATAACTGTAATAACAATAACTGAAACTGTAAAGATAACTACAACTAACGATAACTATAATGATAACTATAACTATAACTGTAATAACAATAACTTAAACTATAACGATAACTATAACTAATGATAACTATAATGATAACAATAACTTAAACTATAACGATAATACTAATGATAACTGTAATAACAATAACTTAAACTGTAACGATAACTATAACTAACGATAACTACAATGATAACTATAACGATAACTATAACGACAACTGTAATAACAATAACTTAAACTATAACGATAACTATAATGATAACTATAACGATAACTGTAAAAATAACTTAAACTATAAAGATAACTAAAGATAATTGTTATAACAATAACTTAAACTGTAACGATAACTATAATGATAACAAGTGATAACTGTAAAACTATAACGATAACTAAATATAACTATAATAACAATAACTTAAACTATAACTAACGATAACTATAAGGATAACTAGCGATAACTGTAATAACTATAACGATAACTAAATATAACTGTAATAACAATAACTTAAACTATAACTAACGGTAACTATGATGATAACTATAGATAACTAATAACAATAATGATAACTATAACTATAACTAACGATAACTAGTTATAGTTATGATGATAACTATAACGATAACTGTAATAGCTATAACGATAACTGTAATGATAACAATAACTATAAAGATTACTGTAATAACTACATGATAACTGTAATGATACCAATAACACAAACTATAACGATACTATAATGATACCAATAATGATAACTCTAACAATAACTATAATGATAACTAACTAACTAACGATATCTGTAACAATAATTATACTGAAAACCATAACAATAACTCAGTTAGCGTACATACTCTGTTTATTCTAATTGTGTACTTTTAAAAAGCTCTTTAAAGCAGGATTGACTCTGAATTGGCTCTCAATGTTTTTAGCGTTCATCAGCAACGATATATCAGCAACGTTTTCTTAGATATAAAACAGATATTAAAACCTGATGGTTACAGTTATTATTATAGTTCTGATCCATGGTGTGAACGGGCATTTAGGAACAGGTTTACAACCCTGACCCTTGGCCTGTGATATTCAATACTGACATGTGAATGTAACAGCGCGTGTGTTTACCTGTGTGTGTTTACCTGTGTGTGTAGGGAGCTGGATGAGTGAGCCCTTGATAGGGTTCCACTGTCTCGTTCATCCTCTAGTTCTTCCCATTCTGAGTGAGGAGCTTTGCTCTGGGAGTGACTGGGAACACACAAACACAGATTCAGCTGACCATGTGTGACCCTCATCGGAAGAGATGACTAAACCCATATACCTGGCCGGTTTGTAGCGGGACAGTTCTCGTTTCTGATGGCTCTCCATCCTCCCCAGGTGGCTGGAACCCTCCCTCTGGAGGACCGTTTTGACCTTGGGAAGGTCAGCCATCATGGCATATTCTTCCCGGTTGAGACCCGATGACCCGGCGGAAAGATGGCTGGACTCAGAGTCCATGGAGCTCTGGGAAGACGAGTGTCTCTGGACTGGAGGGGAGGGGCTTCTGTGTCGGCTCGTTGCTCGCTGGTGGTTGGGGGTGGAGCTTTGCACCTCTTGGCTCTGCCTCATGCTGCTCCTCTTGCTTCCGTCTTGTGGCGTTCCCCAGGCGACATGGACAGATTTGGGAAAGGAGCTGATTTGTTTCTTGTCACTGCCGTGTCGCGATGGGGAGGGGTTACGTGAGACTGATTGGCTGTTGAGGGAGTGGGTGGAGCCTCTCCAGCGGCCTGATGGAGGGTTTGAATCATGCTGTGATTGGTTGACATAAGAGCTGGAGCCAGTTCTGTCACTCATGGTGTTCCTGAGAGGGATGTGGTCTGCAATGTCACGCCTCAGGGAAGACACAGTGGGGCTCTGTCCACTCGCTGGCTTGCGGGGAGGAGATTGGCTAGGAGTGTCATTTGCCCATCTTAAGGGGGAGGGACTGCGGCTCTTGGGGCCACGGTTTGATGAGGAATGGCTTGTTTCGGACTTACGAAGCGATGATGAGCCAGGGTTTTGGAGTGGACCTCTACTTGGGGAAGAGTGTCGGCTGTCTCGGTTGTAGCCGTGGAGGGAGCTCTTTGGTTCTGGTTTCCTCACCGTGGTTTGGCATAGTGTTTCATAACTTTTCCTGGATGGGGAGGGGCTGTTTCTGTCATGACTCCGCCCATTAGACATAGATCTTTTGTCCGATTGGCTGGCGGCTCCATAGCCCTTCCTGACCGGAGACGCACTGCGTCGACCCTCTCGAATCTGACTTGATGAGCCATTAGTCTCCAGCCTCCCCATCAGGGACTGGCTTCTTGAATCATAGCGGCCCTTTGAGGAGGAGGAGGAGGAGGAGGGAAACTGTCTTTCATGTTTTACTCCTTCCATCTTGTCGGTTTTCCTAACAGCAGGAGCATCATAACCTCGTCTGGAAGGGGACTGGCTTCTTGAATCATAGAGGCTCACTGAGGGGGGGGGACTCTGTCTGTCATGACCGCGCTTGTATAAAGGGCTTTTCGTCTCGGTTTTCCTAAGAACAGGAGCATCATAACTCCGTCTGGAAGGGGACTGGCTTCTTGAATCATAGCGGCTCACTGAGGGGGGGGGACTCTGTCTGCCAAGGCCACGGTCATACGAAGGGCTTTTCGTTTCGGGTTTCCTAACAGCAGGAGCATCATAACTCCGTCTGGAAGGGGACTGGCTTCTTGAATCATAGCGGCTCACTAATGGGGAACTCTTTCTGTCATGACTGCTCAAATGAAAGGCTTTTCGCTTTGGGTTTCCTAACAGCAGGAGCATCATAACTCCGTCTGGAAGGGGACTGGCTTCCAAGGATGTTTGTAGAACCAACAAAGGAGCTGTTGGTCTCGGGTTTCTGCAAAGAGCCTCTCAGATCCATGTAGGACTTACTGACATTACCGACGATGCCTGCGGTGCTTGCAAACGATCTGAGGTTGTTCTGCACACCTCCGGAGTAACTGTTCCGCGCCGGAGTGACCGATGCCCGATCATGTCCGTGTGAAACACTGCTAGACCGAAAGCCGACCGTGTTGAGAGAGGAGCTGGACTCGGCCCGTCTGAACGGGGAGGTACTACGGGAAGGAGAGGAGGAGCGCGAGAGGCCGGAACCTCTTTGGGAAGAGTTGAGCGTTCCCGGATGCCGTACGGGAGATGTGTGGGCATTTCGTCCACCTCTTCGGCTGGAGGCACCGATCGATTCGGCTTGTTTGAAAGGGGTGGGACTCAGTGCTCGGGGACCGGCGAGGGCCTCGACCTCCGCGCTGAGATCCAGCGGATCTGGAGGATACTGCACAGGATAGTCTTCTGCGAGCTGCTCGGGATTCTGAAACTCAGAGGTCCTTCTTTGCGAGGGGACGCCCAGATCCGGGTTCCGAAACGGAATGGCGGCTTTGGGTTCTGGACTTTTGTTGCTGGGCAGGGGATGCCCTCTCTCAGAATGCCGGTACGGACCAGGGGGACTCTGATCTCGGAGAGCTCTGCTACCGGCAGCCTTTCCCAGGGAGAAATATCCACTCTCACGTTCCTTCCCGCTGCCTGCTGACAGAGAGATCATGACCTGTGTTAATATGTGAAACGATACACTGCTCAGGAAAAGCCCATGCAACCCGACTCCACCTGACACCTCAAACTGCCACTCTAACTATCCCAACAACACCACAAGCTGCTCGACTGGTAACTGGATATTGGTGTTCTCCTCACCGTGAGAAAAACCGAACTGGCCGAAGCCATCCCGGTGACTCTGGGACACCTCTGTCCAGCCACGGGGGCTCGTCCGGTGCGGATCCAAGCGGGTCATTCTGCAGAAGGATGAAGGATGATGAAGGAGGCTGGAGTATTCCTCTGGACCGGCAGAGCTGCTGTACAAGGAATCGTCACCCTGACTGGGATTAAAGTTGCATACGGAAAGGGTGATGCCAGAACTTAACACACACAGGATTTCATCCCCTAAAGTAAACAATGTAAGATTTCTTATAACAGCAGAGAAGACTCAACACGCCAAGACTGAATAGCATGCAAGGGCTCTTTAGCAGTCTTACCTGTCCGAGCTTTGGTCGTCGTCTCCACACAGATACAGGTCACAGTCGGGACTCAAGATGCAGACGGAGCTGTCCTCAAAGCCCCGCCCCCCTCTGCTGACATCACAGTAGCTGCTGACCACTGACAGCACATCTGAGTCATCCTGATTGGAAGACGGAACACACACCACCAATCAGAGATCTGTGTAGCCCAGCTTTAAGGCATCAGAACAGAATGACGCTGCATCTACCAAGGTTTCTGCATTAGTTCTTCATCACTAATACACATGAGACGAGATCATGTCTCAGTCCTGTTAACTGGAGAGTTCTGAGGAAGCTTCACATGCAGGATCACACACACACACTGTATGGGTTTAGGGTTTCACAGCTGTAACTCGGTCTGGTTTGTGGCTTTTCTGCTCATTATTATTTCAGACGAGTGAAGAATCGGAAGCTAAAATATCAGTTTTCATCAAATACGTGATAACTCTTTATTGTCAATATAACAATATACACTCTAGACAACTTTAGGCTAAAGCTATTGAAATATGTTTTATTTTGTAAAGTTACAATGCTTCTGCCAGGCTGGTTTTAGCGGTTAAGTCTCTCTGTGAGTGTATTGTGTTACTCTGGTGCCGCAGAGAGAAGAAAACGATCTGCCGTCATTCATTATTAATGAGAGCGTGCGCGCGCACCTCATTCACTCTCCTGCATTACTCCTCTAATTTATTACCGCATCACACACTGCATCTGTCATTATCATGTATGATCCTATGAGTTTCGCTGCATGACTAGAGTCTGTTCAGCAGCTCCGAGCATCAGTTCTTCTGTCTGTCCGGCTCACCTTGGCGCTGGTGTCTTTCTCATCGCTGTGCACGGCAGGTGTGCGAGGCTCGGGCGCATGCTCTCCGCCGCTGGTGTTGTGCAGGTGTTTCTGTCGTAGGCAGTCGTGGCAGCGGGTGGAGTCGAAGATGTTGGGCTGGAACTTCGGGCAGACGGGCTCATCAGCGGCAGCCAGAGGCATCGTGGGTAATCTCCTTCAGACACACGCGCAGGTTCACGAGGAGCAAACGTCCAGAAAACAGGCACATGAAGAGACAGACAGTGAGAGTGAATGTGTGCTACCTGAGTAGCAGATGAGAGTCGTTTGAGTTTGAGATGAACACTAAACTCTCTCTCTCACTAACACACACACACACACACACACACACACAATCATCCCATTGGCTCGCTCAACAATAGCAGACAGTGATGCTGCAAGTGTGTGTCCATCTGCTGTGTGTATTAAATATCAGAGACGCAGCTGCTGCACAACATCACACACACACACACACACACACACACACACACACACACACACACACACACACACACACACACACAACACACACACACACACACACACACACACACTCACACTTCACCTGAACACACTATACACCCATGTTGTTTTGCAAAATGTGGGGACATTCCATAGAGCGTAATGCCTTTTATACTGTACAAACAGTATCTTTATTTCTACACTTCACCTGGGCACTATAACCTACACACATCACACACACACACACACACACACACACACACACACACACACACACACACACACACACACACACACACACACACACACACACACACACACACACACACACACACACACACACACACACACACACACACACACACACACACACACACACACACACACACACACACACACACACACTCACACTTCACCTGGAACACACTATAACACACACACACCCACACATGTTTGTTTTGTGAAATGTGGGACATTCCATAGGCGTAATGCCTTTTATACTGTACAAACTGTATTTTCTATTCCCTACACTGCCCCTGCCCCTAAACCTACCCATCACACACACACACACACACACACACACACACACACACACACACACACACACACACACACACACACACACACACACACACACACACACACACACACACACACACACACACACACACACACACACACACACACACAGGAGACTGCACAGTTTACTTTCTGTGATAAAACCTCATCCTGTGTGATTTATAAGCATTTTGAAAAGTGAGGACATGGAGAACGTCCTCATATTTCACCCTCT
>CM040934.1:48003025-48055525 GCA_023029165.1 Gobiocypris rarus
CACCAACAAGTTGGTGGAACTGCGCCCAGATGTGACCAATGCAGCCCTATATATATCATCATACAATAGTTATTGAAGGTTATTATAATTATCTTAATTGTTATAATAGTTACACTGTACTGAAATCCCTGTAGTTATTATTACAGTTATTATACACTCACCTAAAGGATTATTAGGAGCACACACTAATACTGTGTTTGACCCTTTCCCCTTCAGAACTGCCTTAACTCTACGTGGCATTGATTCAACAAGGTGCTGAAAGCATTCTTTAGACATGTTGGCCCATATTGATAGGATAGCATCTTGCAGTTTATTTATTTATTTATTAGTTTATTTAACAGGGACAGTGTATGGCACTTAGCAATACCAGAATTAGCTACAAGCTAAATTTCATCTGTAGTCCCTGGATGATGAATGATTTGATTTGATTTGAGTTGATAGAGATTTGATGGAGATTTGTGGGATGCACATCCAGGGCACGAAGCTCCCGTTCCACCACATCCCAAAGATGCTCTATTGGGTTGAGATCTGGTGACTGTGGGGGCCATTTTAGTTCAGTGAACTCATTGTCATGTTCAAGAAACCAATTTGAAATGATTGGAGCTTTGTGTGCATTATCTTGCTGGAAGTAGCCATCAGAGGATCAGAGAAAACAACCCCACACCATTACACCACCACCACCAGCCTGCACAGTGAAAACATCCCCACACCATTACACCACCACCCCCAGCCTGCACAGTGAAAACATCCCCCACACCATTACACCACCACCACCAGCCTGCACAGTGAAAACATCCCCCACACCATTACACCACCACCCCAGCCTGCACAGTGAAAACATCCCCACACCATTACACCACCACCCCAGCCTGCACAGTGAAAAACATCCCCACACCATTACACCACCACCACCAGCCTGCACAGTGAAAACATCCCCACACCATTACACCACCACCACCAGCCTGCACAGTGAAAACATCCCCACACCATTACACCACCACCACTAGCCTGCACAGTGGGAACATCCCCACACCATTACACCACCACCACCAGCCTGCACAGTGAAAACATCCCCACACCATTACACCACCACCACCAGCCTGCACAGTGAAAACATCCCCACACCATTACACCACCACCACCAGCCTGCACAGTGAAAACATCCCCACACCATTACACCACCACCACCAGCCTGCACAGTGAAAACATTCCCACACCATTACACCACCACCACCAGCCTGCACAGTGAAAACATCCCCACACCATTACACCACCACCACCAGCCTGCACAGTGAAAACATCCCCACACCATTACACCACCACCACCAGCCTGCACAGTGAAAACATCCCCACACCATTACACCACCGCCACCAGCCTGCACAGTGAAAACATCCCCACACCATTACACCACCTCCACCAGCCTGCACAGTGAAAACACCCCACACCATTACACCACCACCACCAGCCTGCACAGTGAAAACATCCCCACACCATTACACCACCACCACCAGCCTGCACAGTGAAAACATCCCCACACCATTACACCACCACCACCAGCCTGCACAGTGAAAACATCCCCACACCATTACACCACCACCACCAGCCTGCACAGTGGGAACATCCCCACACCATTACACCACCACCACCAGCCTGCACAGTGAAAACATCCCCACACCATTACACCACCACCACCAGCCTGCACAGTGGGAACATCCCCACACCATTACACCACCACCACCAGCCTGCACAGTGAAAACATCCCCACACCATTACACCACCACCACCAGCCTGCACAGTGAAAACATTCCCCACACCATTACACCACCACCACCAGCCTGCACAGTGAAAACATTCCCACACCATTACACCACCACCACCAGCCTGCACAGTGAAAACATCCCCACACCATTACACCACCACCAGCCTGCACAGTGAAAACATCCCCACACCATTACACCACCACCACCAGCCTGCACAGTGAAAACATCCCCACACCATTACACCACCACCACCAGCCTGCACAGTGGGAACATCCCCAACACCATTACACCACCACCACCAGCCTGCACAGTGAAAACATCCCCACACCATTACACCACCACCACCAGCCTGCACAGTGAAAACATCCCCACACCATTACACCACCACCACCAGCCTGCACAGTGAAAACACCCCACACCATTACACCACCACCACCAGCCTGCACAGTGAAAACATCCCCACACCATTACACCACCACCACCAGCCTGCACAGTGAAAACATCCCCACACCATTACACCACCACCACCAGCCTGCACAGTGAAAACATCCCCACACCATTACACCACCACCACCAGCCTGCACAGTGAAAACATCCCCACACCATTACACCACCACCACCAGCCTGCACAGTGAAAACATCCCCACACCATTACACCACCACCACCAGCCTGCACAGTGAAAACATCCCCACACCATTACACCACCACCACCAGCCTGCACAATGGTGGAGATGAGTGGTACCCGTGGGGTCTTCTGCTGTTGTAGCCCATCCGCCTCAAGGTTGTGTGTGTTGTGGCTTCACAAATGCTTTGCTGCATACCTCGGTTGTAACAGTGGTTATTTCAGTCAAAGTTGCTCTTCTATCAGCTTGAATCAGTCGGCCCATTCTCCTCTGACCTCTAGCATCAACAAGGCATTTTCTCCCACAGGACTGCATACTGGATGTGTTTCCTTTTCACACCATTCTTTGTAAACCCTAGAAATGGTGTGTGAAAATCCCAGTAACTGAGCAGATTGTGAAATACTCAGACCGGCCCGTCTGGCACCAACAACCATGCCACGCTCAAAATTGCTTAAATCCCCTTTCTTTCCCATTCTGACATTCAGTTTGGAGTTCAGGAGATTGTCTTGACCAGGACCACACCCCTAAATGCACTGAAGCAGCTGCCATGTGATTGGTTGATTAGATAATTGCATTAATGAGAAATTGAACAGGTGTTCCTAATAATCCTTTAGGTGAGTGTATATATTATTGTTAGTTAGTTTTTGTCATAATTGTGAACAGGCCTAGTCTGGGAATGAAAGTATGACACTGTAGCGTGTAAGATTTCCCGGTTAAATGTCTGTGTAAAGTGAAAGAAAGATTTTTAATGACTGTTTGAAAATTGGACAATGCATTTTGATGCCTGGGGTGATTTTACTTTTCTCCAAAACTGTACAGTAAAATGACTTGGCAATTAATACAGTAATAGTCAGGGTGTCACGTAGGTGTAAATGATCAGGCAAGGCAGAGGATCAAACACCGGGATATATTAATAAAACACATGGAGAAACACTAGGAACAGGTACACGTTAGGAAACGCCACACATGACAAACCACAACCACTAACAAAACACAAGTGTAACAAAAGCATTATATATACACAAGGAAGACTAGCTTAACATTTTGTGATTTAATTAAATTAATCCAGTTCTCTTTTACCTGGGCCACACAATAAATCATTTCAAACAAGTATTCTTATTAAGATGAAGTTCTAATAACAAGCTGGTGCTTCAGTGAACTTGATCATGCAGGACTTTTCTCACTGCGTTACACACATTCTCTCTTTTGCAAGTTTCTGCTTGACCCTGGTTATTATAGACTTTATTTCTTCTAAACTAACAAATTGAGGGGTTGTTGTTAACCTTCCCTCCAGAGAGAAAGCTGAAGCAGATATCCCTATTAGATCAATAATCGCAACCAGACTGTCGTTTCGTGACTCCTCTGTTAAA
The DNA here is from genome assembly GCA_023029165.1 of Gobiocypris rarus. NCBI lineage: Eukaryota > Metazoa > Chordata > Actinopteri > Cypriniformes > Gobionidae > Gobiocypris > Gobiocypris rarus. The sequence goes on from CM040934.1 coordinate 48,006,781, forward strand.
CGGCATAATGTTTTCTCCCATTCGGATGGATTGCCTGTTTTGTGCTCCTGTTTGTACTGCTTCACTTTCACATCTAACTTCTGCTTCTGGATCTCCTGAATGCGTTTCTCTGTTCTCTCAAACACATCATGTGTGAAGTGCGTCCCTCCATTCTCTTCCACCATTGTCTCTATTTTACTGAGCAGATCTTTGAACTTTGGGAAACTGGCAGACGTGTTGTCCAGACAGAAGAACCGGTTTCCACAGCTGTGTATGAGTCTTTGAAGATCTGGATCACAGTGCTGTAGAAAGTCTTCAGTGGTTGTATTTTCCTTCTCTAACTGATCTTTGTGAGTGAAGATTATCATGGTGTATTTTACAATGTTCTCTCCAAACACGTTTCTAAGTTTCTCCACTGTTTTTTTCTCCTCCTCAGTGAATCGACCCGCTTTAATCACGATAATAAAAGCGTGCGGTCCAGGAGAGGCGAATGTTATGCATTTCATGGTTTCTTTCAGAACGTCCTCCTCACTGAGCTCAGTATCATAAAGTCCAGGTGTGTCGATCACTGAGATCTCTCTACTCATCCTCACTCTAGTTTCTATCTGGCACTGTTTCGTCTGAGACTTTGAACCGGCTGTAGATTTGAACAGGTTTCTGCCGATGATGGTGTTTGCAGTGCCACTTTTCCCAGATCCAGTTTTTCCCAGCAGAACCAGCCTGAGACCTTTCCTCTCAGGAACCACACGAATCTCACCTGGATCTTCTGATGGAGACTCTCCTGAAACTACAGGTCAAATCACATCAAGAAGTTGATTAATTACTAAATTATTAATTATTACAGCATTATTTAATTATTTAATCTGAGCATGACAAATATAAGACTTGTGATGCTGCCTGAATCATAATCAGACACTGTTTGTTCGCTGGCCAGAGGAGAACTGAGCGACTGAGCCTGGTTTCTCAAAAAGGTATTTTTTTCTCCATTCTTTGACTGATGGAGTTTGGGTTCTTGCCTCTGGCTAGCTTAGTTGGGGATGCTTACTATTCAACAATATTACTGATCTGAGTGTACTGACACTGCTGTATGAGAACTGAACTGAGCCGGACAACATATATAAATAAAGGTGACTTGCATGCATTGAAATAATTACACCAACAGAATAACTTACAATTCATTCCAGCCTCCTTACTTGCTCCTCTTCATCTGTGCCATGATATATTTCCCACCGTTCTCCATCATCATTCCTTCAATCTTCTGCAGTAGTTCTTGTTTCTGATCGTCTGATTTACTCCTGTTATTGAAACAGTGAAACTTTCCTCCACATTCTGCCACCAGTCGCTGGAGATCCTCATGGTTTTGTAGATATTCATCAATGGTCTGTGGTTCATCCAGATCCTCCAGTTCATCTCCACGTGAACAGAATCATGATACTTCTGAACTACAGGATCAAATAAACGCTTGATATAATCCAGCATCTCTTCTTCATTTCCTAGAGGTTCCTCTAGAGGAATGGTGAGCAGAACCGCACTGAGTCCTGCTGAACATCGAGAGACCAGCTGCTCTTTCATCATCTCCAGCTGCTCTTTATTCAGATCTGGATCCAGTAGATCTGGAGATTTAATCACACACATTTGGTTCTCTCCCATCTGAGTTTGACACTCACACACTTCAGCTTCATGTTGCTTTTTCTGTTCGTATTTTTTAAACTTTCTTTCTCCCAGTATAGTGTTCCCAGATGACCTTTTCCCAGAACCAGTTCTGCCCATCAGAAGAATCCGGATCACTGGATCATCTGGAACGGAGCTGCTCGCTGACATCTCTGAAATAAAAAAATGGAATAAGATCAGGTCAAGTAATCATTCTTCTCAAGAGTAAGAAAAGAACAAAACACACACTGTAAAAAGCTGGGTTATTGTTTAACCCAAGCACTGGGTTTAGATAGGTGGGTCATTTTACTGGGTTATATTTATTTGATTTGATTGAGTTTTGTGTTACTCAACTGCTGGGTCAGTTTGACTGACAATACTAGCATATGCTTGAAATGCTAGCCTTCCACAAACACCGGATCTGTGCTAATCTGTCCTGCCAAATGAATGGCACAACCAGGTTTGGGTTAATTTAATCAGACTGCTGGGTTCTGCCTGTTGGGTCTTTTTGTTAAGTTATTTTGACAGTGTTGGGTAGTTTTGTGTAACCCACTGCTGGTTTCACGGACAGGGCTTAGATTAAGCCAGGATTAGGCCTTAGTTTAATTAGGACATTTAAGCAGATTTTATAAACGAGCCTTAGGAAAAAAAACATTACTTATTTGAGATATACTGACTTATTTTAAGACATGTGTTTAGTTAAAAAAGCTCAAATATGCATTTTAATCTCAGACTAGTTTAAGCCTTGTCTGTGAAACTGGGAGGGGGGAGGGCAGTGTTTATATAATCCATACTCAGAATGAGCATTAATGATGAACACCTGCCATTAACAAGCAGAATAACTGAAGGAAAGAGAAACACAAGAACTGACTTCAGCCACAGCCTTAGATTAAATCCACTGAAGATAAAAGACATTACATCTCTGAAGATCTCAGCAGAGGAGGATTAAACAACACATTACTAACCAGACTGACTTTATTCTGTCACACATCTACAGAAGCTCGTATTGAGAATTAACTGAGGCAGAATGAGCCAAAGGGTGAAGACAGTGAGGCAGAATCGACGTAACCACGGTGATGGCAGATCCGAAGGGACAGGGAAGCCCGGTGGATCCGAGAGGTGAGGAGCCATGGTGGAGTGACGGGCTCTGAGGTTCTAGGGGAGCACACAGGTCAACATGCTGACGAACTAACAGTCTGAGGCAGATCCACAAAACATCAAGCCTGCAGTGTAGGAGGAGACGAAGGGCTGAAGAGAGGCAGTGAAGACAGGGCTGAAGGACTGCGGGCAGGGGTTTAACAAATGGCCTTTCTGGTCAATACAGGACAGACAGATTTCTTAGGAACGGCTGTCTTGACTGACTCGTAACAAGTAGAGGAGGTGAGAGCAGGAGGCGGGGAAACAATCATATTAGCTTGCTGAGTTCAGTACACTTACATCCACTTTGGCTGAAAGGACAGGGCTCCACACTATCCCCTCATACTTTTCCCTCTGGAAGAGACAATGTTGCAGACTCTGGAGTTCATTTGGAATTATTCAGCTTTTAAGAAGCAGAGATATGCGGTAGTGGGCGCAAATGGCATCTATTACCTTCACTGTTTTGATTTCAGCAAATCAGTTTGAGCAATGCTAAACGTGATTAATATTCATGAACCCAGTAGCTCATCAGTCTTTAAGCTGCCTTCACGTGCTATCGGAAATGTGATAATTCCCACTTCTGAAGTCGAGATTACCTAGAAGTTTTTACCTAGGAAACTCATATTTACGATAATATCGAGAGCATGTGAAGCCAGCATTAGTGCTAGTGGTAGTATTATCTTATTAATAATTAATATGATCTATTACTTTTTTACAGAAACACTGAATGACCAACAATATCTCAAGCACCACCACCAGTCCTAAATTCAGTTAAAATATCAAACATGCATTCATACGTATGGGTGTACTGTGTATAATTATTATGTAGGCTATAAATAAATATGCACACATTAATGTATATATTTAAGAAATACTTGCATGTATATACTGTATATATATTTATAGTATTATATACAGAAAATATTAAATATGTATGTGTGTGTGTTTATATACACATAATAATTATACACACATATAATATGTAAACACAAACTTTTATTTTGGATGTGGTTAATCGTGATTAATCAATTTGACAGCACTAATATAAATAAAACAGTATATCAGTCTGGTGACTAAACTAAAACATCTACTAGCCAACGGTGATTATATTGCCAAGGTGTGCGTAGAGGGTTGGATATATATATATATATATTGCTTATTTATAAGCAGCCTTTTCTGCATTTTTTTCTGCGCTCTATCAAGCTCATTAAGAGAAATATTATTACAGATCTAGACAAACTGTGTTTCCAATAGTTAAAAGAATGCTGTGCACGATCATTTAGATTTTTTTTTCTAATTTTTGGTCAAAATAATTTGTTGTGATGACACGAGTCAGTTTTGATGACTTTGCAATATTAATAAAATGTCCGAATAATGAAGGATAAGTACGCCTAAATGTGTGCAAGTTAGCCTTCAGTCGGTAAGGAAGCTAAAGCCCAGACATGGAGTGGGAACAAGAAACATGATATTGAACACAATAAATGTACTAAATGAAGGACATAAATAAAGACCTTCAAAACTTCAGAAGAAACTTTTAAAACAAAAAACAACTATTCAACAAAATAGATTATTTTCTGTGGTGTGTTTTATAGTCAAACTGAACTGAACGTGGTTTTTGATTAGACCAATATAGAAAGGTTTAAATAAACGACAGGCAAGCAATGATTACATTACACAGGAATGAACCAGTTAAGCTGTACTTCACGTACACATCACGGCTGTGTGTAATGGCTTCAGACTGAAGCACTTCCTTGTTTTTCGGATCGGTGGTGCATAAGGCAGGCCCTCAGTTGTGCAGAACTTAAAGTAGTGCATCATCTACTGAGAACATTTCACATCAGTCCAATGGACATTACTTGTGGTGTAAAATGATCATTCATCTGTGATTCGTTTTTATTGTCACATAGTCTTTTTACTGATGTGAAAGAACTTTAATACTAATAACAAATAATTATAAGAATGTTACATGACTATGATGACAGGAACTTTGCCTAAAGATAAACATATCAGATACTCATGGAATAAAATAAAACAGGTGTTGCGTCCGTGTGAAGGTATTCTCCTACCTGTGGGTGTGGACGGTCCCTCCGCCATCTTCAGTGAACGAATAAGATCAAGAATAATGCCTCTTAGAGAACAAATACAGCTAATGAATCACAGTGTTTAAATGAAACGTCGAGGATTCTGTCAAAAGAAGAGCCGAGCGTTCAGGTTTACTTTCACTAAACGCTCCTCCTGCAGGGTTAGGGTTAGTTACCTGTTCTTCCAGTTCTACCAGTTACAGCACTGAACTCACACACACATGACCATAATCTTACACCGATGCGGGACAGATTTAACATCATAGAACATTAAACAATAATAACAAATGTTAACCCAACGGTTGGGGTTTGTTCAAATTTGACCAAAATTTGGTTTGAAACAACCCAGCATTGATTTGAGTATAGCATATATGCATTATAAATGATATGCATTTAATTAAGAGTCAGGAACTCTTGTCAGTGTGTCTGAGGTCTTGATTTCTGTGAGGAAACCGACATCACTAAACACACGAGACAGGACACAACAAGACAGAGAAGAGAATGGAACTAAAGGAGAGAGCTGAGGAGAACTAGTAAGGGATACTACAGGAAATACTACAAGCAGGGGGAAATATACTAAACAATAATGAAACACTGCTTCAGGAAGCTTCGAAACCCTTTCAAATCAGCATCATAACGTTTCTAAATGTCTCTGGTGATCTCTATAATCATTCGGATCGATTCACTGAGAACCACTGAACAAGTGTCCATGGGTTTACCTGATCTCTGATCAGTGTGACACACGTGTAGACGTTTAACGAGACATTAGTATAATTAAAAGGAATAATAGTAGTTTACAGTCTCTTATTGGCCTGTTTAGCTAAGCCATCCATGGAACAAACAACACAAGCCCTGAAAATGAATAAAAGAACACATATTATACAGACACTTGATGTTTAATATTATACGATGAGTATTTATGTGCATTTTATTTCATTAAAACTCTTGAAGTGTGTTTGTAAAAGGTGTTTTTATGCATGTTGGGATGAGTTGTTGTTGTATTTACGCAGTTCTGACCAGCAGGGGGCAGTTTTATACACTGTTCTGACCAGCAGGGGTCACCAGTGTGAGGCGTTTCCAACACTTCCATTGATTTGAAGCTTTGAGAAGCTTTGTTTCTCCCATCACTACAAAACACGACTAGAACAGGCAGATTAGATCTAGATGTCCTTTTAACAGAACTAACTACAGACTATCAGAAACAACAGTAACATGACACAACGACCTGGCAAAACAGGAGGGAAAGAGAGCACATTATAGAGGGAGCAGAGAACATACTTGGACAAACAAGGACTCAACACAAACAGAGACAGAGACAGAGACACAGACAGAGACAGAGCAGTGTGGTCAAGCACAACACTTACAGAGACACTGAACAACCAACGAGAGGAGAAGAGAGAACGATCAGTCCCAGCAGACACAGATCACTCTTTTTCTGTTTCTGTCAGTCTTTCTCTTCATCATATAGTCACGGCTCTTCCTTTATCATCATCAGCTCCTCTTGTGGTTGTGAACTTCCTCTGATCTGACCATCTGACTGATTCAATCCGGCTGGAGCTGCTATAAAATTACACTATAATTTTTTATACATTTTATAGAATATTCTTTAGGGGGTGGGGTCTGGGTGGGGGCCCTGGGTGGGTGGCCCTGGGTGGGGGTCTCTGGGTGGGGGTCCCTGAGTGGGGTCTCTGGGTGGGGTCCCTGAGTGGGGGTCTCTGGGTGGGGTCCCTGAGTGGGGGTCTCTGGGTGGGGTCCCTGGGTGGGGTCCCTGAGTGGGGTCTCTGTGTGGGGTCCCTGAGTGGGGGTCTCTGGGTGGAGGTCCCTGAGTGGGGGTCTCTGGGTGGGGTCCCTGAGTGGGGTCTCTGGGTGGAGGTCCCTGAGTGGGGGTCTCTGGGTGGGGGTCCCTGAGTGGGGTCTCTGTGTGGGGGTCCCTGAGTGGGGGTCTCTAGGTGGAGGTCCCTGAGTGGGGTCTCTGGGTGGGGTCCCTGAGTGGAGGTCTCTGGGTGGAGGTCCCTGAGTGGGGGTCTCTGGGTGGGGGTCCCTGAGTGGGGTCTCTGGGTGGGGTCCCTGGGTGGGGTCCCTGAGTGGGGGTCTCTGGGTGGGGGTCCCTGAGTGGGGTCTCTGGGTGGGGTCCCTGGGTGGGGTCCCTGAGTGGGGGTCTCTGTGTGGGGTCCCTGAGTGGGGTCTCTAGGTGGAGGTCCCTGAGTGGGGGTCTCTGGGTGGGGTCCCTGAGTGGGGTCTCTGGGTGGGGGCCCTGGGTGGGGTCTCTGGGTGGGGTCCCTGGGTGGGGTCCCTGAGTGGGGTCTCTGGGTGGAGGTCCCTGAGTGGGGGTCTCTGGGTGGGGTCCCTGAGTGGGTGTCTCTGGGTGGGGGTCCCTGAGTGGGGTCTCTGGGTGGGGTCCCTGAGTGGGGGTCTCTGGGTGGGGGTCCCTGGCCATGCCCTGGTTCTCCGAGGCGGGTGTGGAGAGCCAGGCAGAGGGTCACCCTCTGGAAGTGGCCAATGTAATGGATCTTAGAAAGAAGACTTTGTTTAATGTTCCCTTTCCCGCTAATGTGATGTCTAAAGACCGTTTTCTAACAATCTCCTGCAATCTGCATATCAGCGATCCAATGGAAGATGCAGAGAATGACAAGAAACGGACATTATGATGAACAGGTGGATGTCTGTTTATCATCCAGCACATTTCCATTGATGAGAGGATGGTTGCCACTAAAGCCAGGATATCCTTCAAGCTATATCTGAAGGCCACTAAGACATTTTGTGATGGCAGATGTCAACGGCTACACCATTGACTTTTCATCTGGGAAAGGCCTGTCTTTGGATGTTGCTGCATCAGTGGTGAACCGAGAATACCTGGGGTCAGGCTGTGTGAGTTCTACACAAGCCCTCTCCTCTTTCGACACCTGCACCAGCAGGGATTTGGTGCATGTGGGACTTATCGAGAAGGAAGGTATGGTGTACCTTTCACCAAACAAAATGCCTTGAACAAAAGGTCACCAAGAGGCTCGATTCGCTGGATCAGAAATGATGACCTTTTGTTTGTGAAGTGGATGGACTCAAGGGAGGTCTCCATGTGCACACAGGAGACAGAGCTGAGGTGGGAGACAACAGAGGATGGACGAACACAGAGAGTCCCTGTTCCCAGGCCAACAGCAGTTCAACCGTACAACAACTGCATGGGGGGAGCTGACACCTCTGACCAGCGCGCCGTAAAACACGGAAGTGGGGCATGACCATTTTTCAGCACTTCCTGGATATTGTAGGGACTAACAGCTTCATTTTACACAAAGAGCTGTGTGCCATTTCCCAGGAAAAGCCCATGACACGGCAAAACTTTCAGGATCTTCTAGCTGCTCATCATACAGGCGTTCTCCTGGATGGCAGCCCCAAAGAGTGTCACAAAAAAAGACTTGAATATATGTATTATAGTTTATTCTTCAAGTTTAAAGTGTTAGAATCTTTCGTTCAGGGGTTTTTCTGTTTTTTTTTCTTCTAAATAAAAAGCAGTAAAATGTATTCCCGTTTTTAAAATTAATGTTTTAAATTCTATTTTCAAACACACCACACATAGTAAGGGTCAATAACTGTAATTTTTTGAAAGCCAGTTGTTTTCTGAAACAAATGACACCTTGCACTTGAGGATAGCACATTGTGTTATAATTATACAGCCAAAAAAACTAAATATGTGAAAATGCATCTTTTGTGTCTGAATGGGCTGGTCTCTAAAGAGGTTGTTCAAAGGTCAAGCGATCTCACACGTCAAGAAACAACACAACCCAATTGACAGTGACACTGGGCCACTTCCTTTGAGATTTCATCAAACTGTTTTCACAAAGCTTTTCTTCTACCACACCGTTCTAAATGTGAACACACACACACACACACACACCTCATGGACGACTGCCCACACACACATAATAAAACACAAACAAAACGCAATGTAAAATCCAGGCCTGGTCCTCTCTCATCGTCGCTCCTCCTTTTATGCTCCCGTCACTCCTCCATGAGGAAAGACCGGTGTGTCGCGCAGCTGGCACTCCTTACCACTCTCCACCGGCCCGCTCTCACGGTCCCTCGCCTCGCTGCTTGCCACATTTATTAACACACAGTGTGTCTGATGTGAGAAAATATCTTTATGCTCAAACAAACTTTGTGTTGGAGAAATAAATTTAATATCTGTATGCATTTAAAAAGATTTGCCCTTACAAGCCTAAACCCAGTAACTGTGCTCTTGTGGCCCGGCTGTGAGAGAAGGGGAAGTGTGTTAAAGTCATGATCAGGCTGATTTGGAAAAACAAACAAGGTGTCTTTAAAAGGTTTTATTCTTGCAATAAGGTCCCTCTGATATATAGACAAAAAGATATGAGACAAAAAAGGTCAAAGTCATATATTTATAGGCCACCCAGAGTCCTCAGTGGATGGGTGGGGGCTTCTTGCTAATCAGAGAAAACACTTCTTACATGGTGTTCAGTCAAGAGAAAACACTTCTTACATGGTTTTCAGTCAACAGAAAACACTTTGGTTACTGATCTCAAGTCAGAACGAACATTTTGTGAGATATATTTTCGCTCTCTCTCACTATAGGGAAACTATGTTTTCTCTGAATACTGAAGCCTGATTGGTTCCCATCTGTGAATTTCACAGAAAAATGGCCTTTCAAAGACAAATGACCTACTGCCTATAAATCGGCCATCTAGTCAGATTTTCTCGACTGAAGCATGACAGTCTCAAGGTATTTTGGAAAACCGCCTCGAGGATGGGACTCGGTCTAGGCTGACTGGAGCACTCCCTGAAGGTTGAAGAACCTGATAAAGATAGACAGCAAATACTAGTCGGCCGCTGCACAGATATCAGCCATGGATATTCCACAAGACCAGGTCAAAGAGGAGGCCATACCTCTGGTGGAGTGGGATCTCACTTTAATTGGGTACTGTAAGTCCAGAGACTTGTAGGTTAGCGCTATCGCGTCCACTAACCCATATGGGACAATCTTTGTAACTGGCAGCCCTTTAGAACGGCCTCTGTTTACTTGATTTGACTAGAGCGCTCAATGTACACCCTAATGGCCCATACTGGGCAGAGTGGTGTCTGTTCACCCTCAGCAGGCAGGAAGTGTCCACTGAGACAGCTTGAAAGTCACTGACTCACTTGACCGATGTCAGAGCCAGCAGGAGAGCGAGAGAGGCCGAAGATCGGCTGTTATGAGCAGCTCAACAGAGGGCCTCTGAGTGGTCTCAAGACAATGGACAGGTCCCAGGAAGGGACTGAGTTGGGACGAGGTGTGTTTAGCCTCCTGGCCCCTTTGAGAAATCTGACCACCAGGTTGTGTTTCCCAATTGACTGACCAGCTATAGGTGTGTGGTACACTGCAATAGCTTCCATGTATACTTTGAACTTGGACGGAGTGCATCCACCATCAAACAGCTCCTAAAGAAAAGAGAGAATGGACTCAATCTCACAGGATATGGGGGTCTATAAGTCGGGTTGCGCACCAGCCGGAAAATAAGGCCTACTTTTGTCTATAGAGGCTCCTGCCTGGTAGAAGGTGCCCTGGCCTCAGAGATCATGTTCATCACCTTCTGGGGGATGCTTGAAGGCTCCCGTCGAGATGGCCATAGGTGGAGGAACCACAAAAGTCTGGTTTCTCCCAAGGTTTATTTTTCTCCATCATGCCCTGATGGAGTTTTGGTTCCTTGCCACTGTCGCCTTTGGCTTGGCTTGCTCAGTTGGGGACACTCAAATTATGATCCAAGTTACTCAACTAAATATACAAATAGAATTTATTAATTTGGTCATATATAATTCTATAAACTATCCAAATTAAACTAGCCAAATCAAATTTTGTTGCAATGTTGTCCTGTTTAACACTGTGAAGCTGCTTTGAAACAATCGTCATTGTAAAAGCGCTATATAAATAAAGTTGATTGATTGATTGAATACCTTCCGCTTGGGAAATGCTCCAAATCATGTGGACTGTTAGGGGGTGGAGTCTCCATTCCTCTGGAGGCGGTCCATTCTGGGACAGAATCAAGGGCGTCGGAACCATTGTATTGTACTTTTTAACACCCATTATATTGGACCTACTCACTTTTATCATCTCTAATTCAGCATGTTCTTTTACCTACCCTTAACTGATAAATATTTATTAAACACATTAGACGCTTTATTTTCACTTTTCTAATATTTTCTTATTTTTAATTGAAAATAAATGATCCGATCTGATACTGTATGTGATGGGAAAAGGGGGTAGAGCGAGTTCAGCAAAAGGTTTTGAACTTCGGGTCGATTTGCGTCAAAACTTCATGCCATGCGTTTTACACCTACACTATTGCCACTCTAAATGACTCTGTGATTTCCGTAATTTTTTCTGCGCCAACCAGATATTTAGTAAACAATATTTGAACTTAATGTAAATGGCATCTACTCCAGTAAAATCTTTTTATGAGATGACCCACCCACATCTTTTTTGTTACCGAAGCCCATGGACAGAATACATGCTCCCATGTTCATTGAGCCTGGCACATGTAAAGCTCGTACTTAGCAGAGATTGCCCTGTGCCCACAGGAGGAGGCTGCGTGCCCGTCTGTTCAGCAGACAGAATCTAAGATCGCCCTGGTGATTTATATAGGCTACCACTGTCATATTGTCTGACCGGACCAGGGCATGGTGCCCCTGAGCTCCTGCTGAAATTACTTGAAGGTCAGGATCACTGCCATCAATCCAGCAGTTGATGAGCCAGCTCGACATTGGCTCGGTCCAAGAGGTTGGACCCGGGCCTTCAACCAGTGTTTCAGAGGCCGCATGTGTAACAAGGGAACTACTGAGGAGGCTGCTGCCATGAGACCCAGTAGCTTCTGAAATGTCCTCAAGGGGAGGGTGCTCCCCGGTCTGAATGCTGTTGCTAAATGCTGAATTTTCAGGGAGCTATCCGGCGAAGTCCAGGCCTGCATTTCGGATGAGTCGAGTACTGCCCCCAGGAACAGGGGCGAACTCCCCTTTGCCTCAGTGGGGAGAAAACTGCACCCGGACGTTCTGTAAAGCTGTGTGGAGCTAGAGACAGTCTGAATGGGAGGACTGTATTGTTAAGCCATCCATTCAAGCGCAAATCTCAAGGGCGGTCTGTGATGGCGGGATATCTGAAAATGAAAGTAAGGGTCTTTCAAATCCACTGATAAACCAATCCCGGGGGGAATTTGCAAAAGGATTTGTTTTATAATTAACATTCTGAAAGGGCGAGAGTGAGATTCAGACATCTCAGATCGAGGATGGGCCTGAGGCTGCCATCCTTCTTGGGGACGAGGAAGTAGTGGCTGTAAAAGCCTGACTCGCTACTTTCCATGGGAATTTTTCCAGCTGTGACTTTAATACGCATGGGATTAAAGTGTGCATCACAGCCATGAAGTACAGAAATCTTGTTCTATTATCACCAAAATCTAGTACAACACTCCCAGGATGGCCTGCCATGCACTGATTTGAGTAGCAAACGGTTGAAGTATTACAGGCTGCGTCTCAGCACCTGTGACAGCATTGGGAGGAGGAAGAATGCTCCTGTTTGTGAGAATGTAAACATTTTATTCGGTTCACTTTAATAGCAAGAAGAGGTTTTGGAGCGTAACTGGTGGGATGGACCCAGAACCAGCAACGAAACAGCACCCTGAACTGATGAGGGGACTGGGAGTCTTTCCCTTTCCTCCTCTGTCCAGAGGCATCGGGACTGCTTCGGCTGCACAGAGTCTAGCTCTAGGGTGGGGCAAGAAATGGGTAACATTCGGCTGGGCAGAGGTGTGGCTTGACTTCCAGCTCCACTTTTGGCTGAGGCTGGCCTGGATCTCTGAGTTCACGAGCACAGCGAGATTTGCGCTCTGGCAGTGAGAGCGTCTGTCTTTGATGAACATGGCTTGTGGGGGCGGGCCCGGCCAGCGACAGCAGAGCTACAATCTTGGTCAGAAATTGTGCACCCGACATTGCTGCTCTTTTAGAAGAAATTTTGCTCTTCTGTGCTTTCGCTGGAAAGCCTCAGCTGTGAGGGCGAGTCCGGCAAATTCACAGACGTGAACCAATCACGCTTCAGTATTTGGAGAAAACGCTGTTTCCCCATAGCGAGACTCTCTCACGCAATGAAAGTAAACCGTATCGAAAGGGAACACTCCTTACATGGTATTCAGTCAAGATAAGACACTTCTTACATGGTTATGCAAGACAATTAGCGATCATGCATAATAAAAAAGAAGATAAAAACAGGAATGATATGAACATCACTAAACCAGCTTTTACACACAAGATCTGAGAATCATGAACTCATCTCCATCAGACCAGAGAGAGGATTATACACACAGTCTGAGTCTGTCTGTTACTGTATTTAATATTATATGTAAAGCAGTTTACACATGAAGCACAAGAAAATGACATTCAACACTGTATGCAAATATCCATAAAACCCATAAAAATGAAAATAAATCTGGCCTGTTAATCTTGCTCAGCAGTATTTTATTGTAGTATTGTAGGCATCTCTATTTCCTCTGGCCGCTGCGAGTCCTTCCTCCCTGTAAAATAAAGCCATTGACTGACCTCTGACCTCTGGTGTGTGTTTGTATCAGGAGTGCAGATTGATCCACATCAGATGAGTGTGAATGATCAAACTCACCAGATCTTCTTGCACAGATGATCTGAAGAAGAATCACAGTAGGAGCAGCAAACACTGCCATCTCAACAATACTCACAATCACTGCAGGAAACATGAGAGGAAGAGGAGAAACTGAAGTCAAGGGGATTCAACCATGAGCATTCACAGACTGACTGATAGTTTCAGTGATATAAAGCTGTCAGAATAAATCAACGTGTCGTACCTCTGATTAATAATCCAGCAGTCACACTGACTTCGGTTTCTCCTGGACCTGTGGATAATAATAATAATTTGTTACATTTATATAGAACGCCCGGCACACACCAGCTGATGGTGGAGAGGAGACCGAGTGATGAAGCCAATCAGAATGGGCAGATTTGGCCAGGAATGCCGGGGTTACACCCCTACTCTTTACTGAAGGACATCCAGGGATATTTAATGACCACAGAGAGTCAGGACCTCGGTTTAACATCTCATCTGAAGGAGGGTGCGTGTTACAGTACAGTGTCCCCATCACTACACTGGGGTGTTAGGACCCACACAGACCACAGGGTGAGCGCCCCCTGCTGGCCTCACTAATGGTGCGTTCACACTAGAAGCACCTTTTCCAAGTCATCTCAATGGCAAGAAGTGTCCCAATCACCCTGAAATCACCCTATGTAGAGCTCACACTGAGTCAGGAACATCAGACCGTTCCTTACAGAGTGATGACTTTCCTCTGGAACAGTCCCAGGATGAGTCATTAAAAAATGCTTTTGCTCAGGTCCGCTCGATTGACGGACAGTTTCTCTGCCCTGAACAACCAATTTCGTATCCTTATTTTGCCATAATAAAAGATAGGTTGTATCGAGTGACCCAAGACGCTCAAACAAAGCAGGATACAACCCAGTTATTAGTTCCGAGAAGCCGCCGGGAAATGCGGGGAATGCACCCACAAACAGATGGCTTGGTGGAACGATTTAATCGCACTTTGAAAACAATGATTCGGAAGTTCGTACAAGAAGACGCCAAAAATTGGGATAAATGGTTGGAACCCCTGTTGTTTGCTGTACGCGAGGTCCCGCAAGCCTCCACCGGGTTTTCCCCGTTCAAGCTTCTCTACGGACGTCAGCCCCGTGGGGTATTAGACGTTCTGAGAGAAGCTTGGGAGGACGGACTTTCGCAAGGCAAGAACGAAATTCAGTATGTCATGGACCTGAGAACAAAACTCCACACCTTGGGGCGGCTCTCTATGGAGAATTTGTTACAGGCTCAGGACAAACAAAGCAGGCTATACAACAGGGGAACTAAACTGCGCAATTTCGCACCGGGAGATAAAGTGCTGATATTACTCCCAACTTCTAGCTCAAAATTACTCGCCAAGTGGCAAGGACCCTTCGTGGTCACACGACGAGTAGGAGATCTTGATTATGAGGTAATTCGATCGGATAGGAACGGAGCACATCAAATATACCACCTCAACCTCCTTAAAAAGTGGAGCGAGGCGGAGTCAGTGATGCTGGCAACGGCGGTGAGTGGGGAGGAGGATCTCGGGCCAGAGGTGAACACAAAAGATACATCTCTCACGCTGGCCCCAGGAGGAGATCACCTCTCGCCGTTGCAGCTCACTGACATAGCCCGGTTGCAAGAGATTTTTTCGGATGTGTTCTCGCCCCTGCCCGGTCGGACGAACCTCATTCAGCACCATATCGAGACCGAGCCCGGTGTGGTAGTCCGCAGTCGGCCGTATAGGTTACCGGAACACAAGAAAAAAGTGGTTCAGGAAGAATTAGAGGCGATGTTGGATATTGGAGTAATAGAAGAATCCTATAGTGACTGGGCCAGCCCGATAGTTTTAGTCCCTAAAACGGACGGCTCGGTCCGGTTCTGTGTGGATTACCGCAAGGTGAACGCTGTGTCGAAATTCGACGCATATCCAATGCCAAGGGTTGACGAGTTGCTCGATCGGCTGGGTGCAGCTCGGTTCTTCGACGCTCGATTATTCGACGCTGGATTTAACTAAGGGATATTGGCAGATCCCCTTAACGCCTTTATCTAAAGAAAAGACAGCCTTTACGACGCCGTTTGGATTAAACCAATTTGTTACGCTTCCATTCGGGTTGTTCGGGGCTCCGGCCACGTTTCAGCGCCTCATGGATAAAATTCTTCGGCCGCACACTGCATATGCCGCTGCTTACTTAGATGATATTATCATCTATAGCAATGACTGGCCGCGGCATATGGAGCATGTGCGCGCCGTCCTGAGGTCGCTGAGGGTGGCCGGGCTGACGGCCAACCCGAAGAAGTGTGCGATTGGGCGCGTGGAGGTCAGGTATCTGGGTTTCCACTTGGGTCATGGACAGGTGCGTCCGCAAATTGACAAGACAGCAGCAGTTGCAACCTGCCCAAGACCCAAGACCAAGAAGGAGGTGAGGCAGTTCCTGGGACTGGCGGGATATTATAGGAGGTTTGTTCCTAATTATTCGGACCTCACAAGCCCGCTGACTGACCTCACTAAAAAGGAAGCACCAGATCCGGTCCAGTGGTCAGAGCTGTGCCAGCAGGCTTTTACCCAGGTGAAGGCTGCTCTATGTGGCGGGCCGCTTTTACAGTCACCTGATTTTTCTCTCCCTTTTATGTTACAGACTGATGCATCGGACAGGGGGCTGGGCGCGGTCCTGACCCAGGAGAGGGAGGGTGAGGAGCGGCCGGTGCTGTACATCAGTCGCAAGCTCTCTAAGATAGAGACGATGTACAGCACCATAGAAAAGGAGTGCTTGGCAATCCGGTGAGCCGTTCTTACCCTCCGGTACTATCTCTTGGGGAGGGAGTTCACCCTCTGTTCGGACCACGCCCCTCTGCAGTGGCTCCACCGCATGAAAGATACCAACGCGCGGATCACCCGTTGGTATCTAGCTTTACAGCCATTTAAATTCAAGGTGGTCCACAGGCCGGGTGCTCAGATGGCTGTGGCTGACTTCCTTTCCAGGAATAGGGGGGGGGAGGCTGCAGGCCGGATGGCTCCCCGGCCTGAGTCGGGCGGTGGGGGTATGTGGCAAGGGGGGCGTGGTTTAGCGAAGTCTGTGACGGGAGAGAGAGTCAGAGGACGAGCGGCACGTAAGTAGGTCAAGTGCAAATGACGAACACCTGTCTCTTGTTGCAGTAATTGGCGTGGAGAGACAGGATAAAAGCCTGGAGGAAAGGAGGATCAAGGAGAGAGAGAACCACTACGGCTCTGGGACTCGGGGTACTGCAGCAGAGAGGAACTGTCAGAAACCGACGATTGAAGAAAAGAGGAACCTGTTTATTGAGTTTATGTTTAGGTGCGATGTGCACCCTGTTTTGCTTACTGAGTTACAAATAAAGAGAACCTTACGAGTCCCAGACACGCCGACCCCTCGTCTTCTTCCTCACCCACTCTGAACTGTGTGTTACACAGAGCATGCAACACAACTTCTCGTCCAGGCCCTTGTCATTTCTAGGCTTGACTACTACAATGCGCTTCTGGCTGGTCTTCCATCGTGTGCAATCAAAACTCTTCAAATGATTCAGAACGCTGCGGCACGCCTTGTCTTCAACGAGCCCAAAAGGGCCCATATGTCACACCTCTCTTCATCTCTCTGCACTGACTACCACAGGCTCGCTTACAGATCCACCACAGGCTCAGCACCGCATACTTCGACTCGCTGCTACGAGTCTACACCCCCACCAGAAGCCTTCGCTCAGGTAAGGAGCAGAGGCTTATGGTACCATCACAGAGAGGCATGAGATCCCTCTCCAGAACTTTCTCATTCACCGTTCCCGGCTGGTGGAACGATCTTCCCACCTCCATCCGGATGGCAGAATCACTGTCATCATTCAAAAGAGCTCAAAACTCATCTCTTCCGTGAGCACTTAACCTTATCATAAAAAAACTCTTCTCTTCCTCCATTTCTCTTCTATTCCCTCCCTATTCTATCTTAGGCTACTCTGAGTAATGTCCAAAACTTGGTATTTAAGGCACTTTTTGCGTTTCTTCGCCTCTTCATGACTGATCGCTTCATGTACTCCTCAGTTGTAAGTCGCTTTGGATAAAAGCGTCTGCTAAAGGCATAAATGTAAATGTTGAAAACTCTGTGAAACCATCATTAGATGAACAGTGATGTGTATTATGTCAAACTTATCGTGCAAAATACATTTTAAAATTTTCTGTATGATAATTAACACAATATAAATAACAGCGGTTGACCAATCAGAACTCAGTATTGTGACGCGCTGTGCAGTCGAGCAAGATTTCATCATTATTTGTGCTTTAAAACGGCCAGTAGAGCAGTTCAAGCTCATCTTTTGACGTTCTTTAAAAAGAAGAGAACAGAAGGCATGATATTTCTGTGATTAGTTGAAGGACACATTATAAAGAATAACGAAGTGTGTTAAAGTGTGTTGTCATGAATCACTGAGGTGATAATGCACAGGCCTATCTGTCAGCTAAATGTGTGTGTGTGTTTATTTATTTAATAAAAACCCAACAACTATGAGCCATGTTCATACGCCACTGTTTAAATCTGCAGAAACAATCCATTAAAGTCACAGCTAACAAAGACTGTACCGCTAATTTCTTCTGAGAGATTGATCTGCTGACTGTAATCAGTGTTGATGAATCGACTGCAGAAGATGAATGTTCAGACGCATCATCTGTAGGACATTAACATCATATTTTACAGTAGTAATAGTTGTTTCTCACCTGAACTCTTGACAGTGTATGTGACTGAGGTCTTGAGTTTGAGTTTTCTGTGAGTAACTTCACATCTCCACTCTCTGCTGTGATCTTCATTCAGGAGTGTTGTAGTCAGAGTCCTGATACAGCGATCTGGAGCTGATATCTGATATCTGGAGTCTGTCTGAAGATCAACACCAGCCTGATTCACCCACAACAGCTCAATATCCTCAGAACGGACCCAATCATCACAGGAGAATCCAGGATATGCATACAACTGACAGGAGAGAGACACAGAGCGGCCTGGACTGATCTCAGTCTGTGAAGAGGAGGAGGAGGAAGATGATGATGATGATGATGATGATGATGATGATGAAGACACTGAAACACAACACAAGACACAACAAAATAATTTGTCTGAGTTGAAACAAAGAATCTTCCCTTTTTAAACTGACTCACCATGAAGAACATGCAGAAAAACATGAGCATCAGGTCCTTGTTGTTGTCCATTCACATATTGTCTGCAGGTGTAAGATCCATAATCTTCTGTTGTGACGCTGTTGATGTTCAGAGAGCAGTCAGACCCCAGACTCAGTCTCTCATGTCTCTCTGTGTCTTTATTCTTCATCCCTCCATCAATCAGTTTAACTAGTGAACGTCTGAATCTGTTAGAGTAGAACCATGTAGTTGAGTTGCAGTCAGGAAGAGCATTATTACAGGACAGACGGACATTTCCACCAGAACTGATGAACACCTGATCCTCATCCACTCCACTGGATCCTGAAACACAGAACATCGGAGTGATCATTATAATATTAATCAATCAAAACATAAAACATACCAGCATAAAAAGCAGAGGATTGAAATAATGCAGTCTCTTCTCCTCACATACAACAAAATAAAGAAATGATCCGTCCGTGAGCGGCTGCCTGCGGTTCACTTTGAGTTTGTGTTTATTGATTGATGGCAGTTTTATAATGTTGGCCGGTTCCCGCCTCCTTCTTCCCGGAGCTAAGAACTGCATCACACAGACTCTGACAGGACAGCGGTTGTGGAGCAGTGAACAGTGTTAATCACACTGGCTCAACACACATCTCATCTGAACACTTAGAAAGGCTGTACGTTTGCACACAAGACCATTACTGTTAGCTTCACTTCTCTATTTGATCTGTCTCCAGAATAGAGTTCAGTTCTAGGAATAAAGAAGATCCGGAAGCCACTCTGAGTTTATTTAGTGCTGTCCTGAATGAGATATTCTGCATCAGAGATGTTTGCATATAGACGGTTTCAACGGCAACAACATAAACAAACGTTCCTGCGAAATCGCACACTTTTGTGACCCAAACTTAACTTCCGGTAGACGTCAATAACAACAGAGGCTGCGATATCTTTCTTATGCGCTATCATCTTTCATTTTAACTGTGCAACATTATCCTAATGTTTTTATTGTTTCAGCATGTTTATTATAAATAATCTCCCATTTCTGTCTGCAATAAACAGTAGAGTGTGGAAACTCCCCCTTAAAGGGATAGTTCACCCAAAACTGAAAATCCTGTCATTAATTACTCTCCCTCATGTCAATCCCAACCTGTAAGACCTTAAGCCGGGGGCACACGGTGTGATTTTGGCCACGATTTGGCCGTCTGAGACACATTTTGCAAATCCTGTTCATACAGTCTGACCAGAAACAATCTTAAAGGACTGTTATAAATCACAGTGTGTACTCGGCTAAAGAGAAGAAGAAGTAAAATATCTTATGTTCTAAAGATGAATGAAGATCTTACGGGTTTGGAACGACATGAGGGTGAGGAACTAATGACATTCATTTTTGGGTGAACTGCCCCTTTAAGGACCGTGTAATGGCATTCTCTGTACAGTAGCCTATATAAATGCTTGCACACTCGCCTTTCAGTCACGCAATGCGTCAGAATAACATGTTTCTTTGTTTGATAATATAAGATTAATGTTGGGAAACTTAAACTTGTAGAAGTACCCTATTTGAGACTGATTGTTTATGAATGCATCCTGTGCTCTATGGGCATATATGGACATATTTACATACCTAATTTAAATATTTTGCAGGAAACATAAATCCATTCATTTATCCAGGTGGAGACCACTTGATGAGAACAAATGTAAACAAATGTGTCCTGACTGACTGATGAGCCGATGTAAACGCAGCCAGTTCCCTGCAGAGTAGATTATTTCTGATAACAAGCAAAGTAAACGACATTAGACAGACTAAATGACATGAGACGCTGCTCTCGTATGCAGTCGGACTGGATATATAGGACTGTGGCGGAGGGGGCGTGGTTCCGCGAAAGCTGCAGCGGGAGAAAGAGAGCGGAGCAAAGCGGTCAGTAAGTAGGTCAAGCAGATGATAACACCTGTCTCTGATTATAGTAATTGGCGTGGAGAGAGCGCTGATAAGCCGCGGCCGGGAGAGAGAGCGAGGGAGAGAGAGCGAGGGAGAGAATTGGACTGGGACTACACGCACGCTGCTGAGAGTGAACGAGAGAAACAGCTATTGCTGAGAACTGAACGGGGCGACCCATATCGTGAAACTTGAGTGTACGAGCCACTACGGTGTGCCGGTGTGAAACGGGGCGACCCATATCGTGGATTTTGAGTGTATACGCCAGAGAGCGTCTGTCTGTGAGTGAGAAAAATAAAAGTGTGTAAAAGTCCCAGTCAAGCCGACCCCTGTGTCTTCTTCCTGCCCTCAACAAACAAACCTTACTACACTGGTGCCGAAACCCGGGAGGAAGAAGACCGAGCCGCCATGCAAGCACCATCAGCAACGCCATTTGCGGACATCATCCAGGCACTCGCGGGCCTGCACAAAGAACAACACCAGTCAATGCTGGAGATCAGGGAGGAGCAGGAGCGGCGATTCCAGGCGCTCCTCCTGGCCCAGCAGCAGGACCGCGAGCTGTTCCGGAGCTGCCTTGACCGGGAGGTTCCTGCCGGGGATCCATCATCAACCCCGGCCAGCGCCACCCGCATGCAGCTTACCAAGATGGGACCGCAGGACGATCCGGAAGCCTTCTTGGACTTGTTCGAGCGGTCCGCGGAAGCATGTGGGTGGCCGCGACTGGACTGGCCGGTGCGCCTCATCCCGCTGCTGTCCGGGAGGCGCAGATAGCGCCCAACAACTACCAGTCCAGAACCTCCTGGTCTATGATGACCTACGGAGGGCCATCCTTCAGCGGGTCGGTCGCTCCCCCGAACAACATCGCCAGCGATTCCGGTCGCTGACACTGGGGCAGAACAGCCGGCCCTTCGTGATGGCCCAGCAGCTCCGGGACGCCTGCCGCAGATGGCTGATGGCGGACCAGTCGACGGTCGACCAGGTTGTGGATCGAGTGGCACTGGAGCAGTTTATTGCGCGGTTGCCCAGGAAAACCGCGCAATGGGTCCAGTGCCACAGGCCGACGTCGCTGGACCAAGCCATCGAGCTGGCAGAGGATCAAATGGTGGCGTGCCCAGGGGTCGGCGAACCCCTGCCGGCGGCTTCTCTCTCTCTCTCACCCCTCCCCTTCTTCTTCTTTTCCTTCCCCCTCCCCGTCTCTCTCAAAACCTGTCCCGTCTCCTAGGTATCGCGCGGGGGGGGTGCCTCCCAGGCCGGCCCCAAGATGGAGGATGGGTGGTTCAGGAGAACCACCCGCGACCACCCAGTCAGCGCCGAGGGGAGGTGGAGGAGCTCCAGATCCGGCACCGCTGGCGGGCCGCCCTGCGATCTCTCCACGCCAGTTCCCGGGCCTGCTTCCAGCCACTAGGGCGGCGGGGAGGCCTGGGCCGGCGTGTTGGCGTTGTGGGGACCCTGGACACTTTATAGAGCAGTGTCCGGTGATGGAGGTGGGGACGCTGGTCAGGGTCCCCGACGCGCCTCACGCTGCCCCCGATCAAGCTGGACTGTACCAAATACCTGTGAGTATCAAGGGGGGTACGTATCAGGCTCTGGTGGATTCAGGTTGTAACCAGACCTCCGTACACCAAAGCCTGATTCAGCCCGGGGCATGGGATAAGCGCCGCATGGTTATGGTGAGGTGTGTGCACGGGGAGGTGAGAGAATACCCGTTAGTGCCAATGGATTTTCTATTCAGGGGAAAAAACCATAGAGTTGAGGTGGCAGTTAACCAGCACCTCCGGCACCCACTGATTTTGGGGACAAATTGGCCAGGTTTTAATGAATTATTGGGATGTTTGTGTGTGGCTGCCTCTTGGGAAAAAAAAGAGACAGGGAAGGTGGCGGTTGCACAGGCGGGGAGGTGGAACCGGGACCACTGGGCACTGATCCGGGGGAACTGAGCGCTACGGAAACGCCAGTGTTTTCGGAACGCAATGACTTTCCCCTGGAACAGTCCCAGGATGAAACGCTCAAAAATGCTTTCAATCAGGTCTGTGCCATCGACGGCCATCCCCTCCGTCCTGATCAACCGCTCACTTTTCCTTATTTTTCTCTGATAAAGGACCGGTTGTATAGGGTGACCCAAGATGCCCAAACAAAGCAGACTACAACCCAGTTGTTAATTCCTAAAAGCCGTCGGGAAATGCTTTTCCAGGCGGCTCATCACAATCCTATGGCCGGGCATTTAGGGCAAATAGCGACACTAAACCGCCTCATGGCCCGGTTCTTTTGGCCGGGCATTCACGAGAATGTACGCCGGTGGTGTGCGTCTTGTCGTGAATGTCAGTTGGTAAATCCACCGGCCCAACCAAAAGCACCATTGTGCCCCCTCCCGTTGATGCAGGTCCCCTTCGAAAGAATTGGGATGGACCTCATCGGGCCATTAGAGCGGTCAGCCCGCGGACATCGCTTTGCATTAGTCCTAGTGGATTATGCAACGCGATATCCGAGGCAGTGCCACTGCGTAACATTTCGGCGAAAAGTGTCGGTAGTGCACTGTTCTCCCTAATCTCCCGGGTGGGAATCCCGAAAGAGATTCTCACCGATCAAGGCACGGCGTTTATGTCACGGACAATCCGCGAACTTTACGGATTATTGGGCATTAAGTCTATTCGGACCAGCGTCTATCACCCACAAACAGACGGGCTGGTAGAAAGATTTAATCGCACGTTAAAAACAATGATTCGTAAATTCGTTCACGAAGACGCCAAAAATTGGGACAAATGGCTAGAACCTCTCTTGTTCACTGTCCGCGAGGTCCCCAAGCCTCCACGGGTTTTCCCTTCGAGCTTCTCTATGGCCGCCAGCCCCGAGGGGTTTTGGATGTCATTAGGGAAGCTTGGGAGGACGGACCGTCCGCTAGTAAAAACGAAATTCAGTTTGTATTGGACCTGAGAACAAAACTCCACACGCTGGGGCGGCTGATGGAGAATTTGTTACAGGCTCAAGACAAACAGAGACAGCTGTACAACAAAGGGGCTAGATTAAGACAATTTGCACCGGGAGAGAAAGTACTTCTGTTACTCCCCACCTCTAGTTCCAAATTACTCGCCAAGTGGCAAGGACCGTTTGAGGTCACACGACGAGTAGGGGATCTGAACTATGAGGTCATTCGGTCCGACAGGACGGGCACGTCAGATATATCATATCAATTTATTAAAAATGGGTTGAGGCCGAGGCTGTGATGCTGGCGACGGTAGTGAGTGGAGAGGAGGATCTCGGACCAGAGGCGGTTCAAAAGTCACAATCTCCCGCTCTGGTCCCGGGGGGAGATCACCTCTCACCCTCCCAGCTCATAGACCTCAAACAATTACAGGCGGAGTTCGCCGGCGTGTTCTCGCCCCTACCGGCTCGGACAGACCTCATCCAACACCACGTTGAGACCGAGCGGGCGCGTTATGCGCAGCCGACCATATAGGTTGCCTGAACACAAGAAAGAAGTGGTTCAGGCCGAATTAGAGGCAATGTTAGAGATGGGGGTAATAGAAGAATCCAACAGTGACTGGGCGAGCCCGATCGTTTTGGTACCAAAACCTGACGGCTCGGTCCGGTTCTGCGTGGATTACAGAAAAGTCAACGCGGTGTCGAAATTTGATGCATATCCCATGCCACGGATTGACGAATTGCTTGATCGGCTGGGTACTGCTCGTTTTTATTCGACACTGGACTTGACAAAGGGTTACTGGCAGATCCTTGTCTCCAGTAACCAAAGAGAAAACAGCTTTCACCACGCCGTTTGGATTGCACCAATTCGTTACGCTTCCTTTCGGGCTGTTCGGGGCACCCGCGACTTTTCAGCGCCTGATGGACCGAATCCTTCGGCCGCATGCTGCATATGCCGCTGCTTATCTAGATGATATCATCATTTATAGTGGGGACTGGCAGCGTCATATGCAGCATTTGCGAGCAGTCCTCAGGTCGCTGAGAAGGGCGGGGCTCACGGCCAACCCGAAGAAGTGTGCGATTGGGCGGGTGGAAGTAAGATATCTGGGCTTCCACTTGGGTCATGGGCAGGTGCGTCCCCAAATTAATAAGACCGCAGCGGTTGCGGCCTGCCCAAGACCCAAGACCAAAAAGGAGGTTAGACAGTTCCTGGGGCTGGCGGGATATTATCGGAGGTTTGTACCTAATTATTCGGACCTCGCCAGCCCGCTGACTGATCTAACTAAAAAGGAAGAACCAGATACAGTTCGTGGACGGAGCAGTGCCAGCAGGCTTTTACCCAGTTAAAGGCTGCCCTGTGTGGTGGACCGCTCTTACAGGCTCCTAACTTTTCTCTCCCATTCTTGTTGCAGACGGACGCCTCGGACAGGGGGTTGGGCGCAGTCCTGGCCCAGGAGGTGGAGGGTGAGGGCCGTGCTGTACATCAGTCAAAGCTCTCAAGAGAGAGACGATGTACAGCACCATAGAGAAGGAGTGTTTAGCCATCAGGTGGGCCGTCCTCACCCTTCGCTATTACCTCCTGGGGCGGGAGTTCACCCTCTGTTCGGATCACGCTTGCAGTGGCTCCACCGCATGAAGGATACCAACGCGCGGATCACCCGTTGGTATCTAGCTTTACAGCCATTTAAGTTCAAGGTGGTCCACAGGCCGGGTGCTCAGATGGCTGCGGCTGACTTCCTCTCCCGGAGGAGGGGGAGGCTGCAGGCCGGATGGCTCCCGGCCTGAGTCGGGCGGTGGGGTATGTGGCGGAGGCGTGGTTCCGCAAAGCTGCAGCGGGAGAAAGAGAGCGGAGCAGAGCGGTCGGTAAGTAGGTCAAGCAGATGATAACACCTGTCTCTGATTACAGTAATTGGCGTGGAGAGCGCTGATAAGCCGCGGCCGGGAGAGAGAGCGAGGGAGAGAATTGGACTGGGACTACACGCACGCTGCTGAGAGTGAACGAGAGAAACAGCTATTGCTGAGAACTGAACGGGGCGACCCATATCGTGAAACTTGAGTGTACGAGCCACTACGGTGTGCCGGTGTGAAACGGGGCGACCCATATCGTGGATTTTGAGTGTATACGCCAGAGAGCGTCTGTCTGTGAGTGAGAAAAATAAAAGTGTGTAAAAGTCCCAGTCAAGCCGACCCCTGTGTCTTCTTCCTGCCCTCAACAAACGAACCTTACTACAAGGACGCTTTCAGGACTTTTTGGTGAGTCACACACGCTGTTTTTGTGCTGGTGTCATAGGCTCTCTCCTTAATCGTTCATATTTATATCATGTTATCCAAGAATAGTACGTCTGAGTAGTGCGCCACACTATCCACTAGCCAGACCGATAAACAAACACAGACCGGAAGTTAACTTTGGGCCAGGCGTGTAACTGAGGCAACACGCGTGTGTCCGATGAAACCATCTATAGACCACAAAAGATTATTTGTACATCATACAGATCTCTAATGATATACTACAGGAAGTGCAGAATTATTAGGCAAGTTGTATTTTTGAGGATTAAATTTATTATTGAACAACAACCATGTTCTCAATGAACACAAAAAAACTCATTAATATCAAAGCTGAATATTTTTGTAGTTTATTAGGAAGTAGTTTTTAGTTTTAGCTATTTTAGGGGGATATCTGTGTGTGCAGGTGACTATTACTGTGCATAATTATTAGGCAACTTAACAAAAAAATAATTTATACCCATTTCAATTATTTATTTTTACCAGTGAAACCAATATAACATCTCAACATTCACAAATATACATTTCTGACATTCAAAAACCAAACAAAAACAAATCAGTGACCAATATAGCCACCTTTCTTTGCAAGGACACTCAAAAGCCTGCCATCCATGGATTCTGTCAGTGTTTTGATCTGTTCACCATCAACCACAGCCTCCCAGACACTGTTCAGAGAGGTGTACTGTTTTCCCTCCTTGTAAATCGCACATTTGATGATGGACCACAGGTTCTCAATGGGGTTCAGATCAGGTGAACAAGGAGGCCATATCATTAGATTTTCTTCTTTTATACCCTTTCTTGCCAGCCACGCTGTGGAGTACTTGGATGTGTGTGATGGAGCATTGTCCTGCATGAAAATCATGTTTTTCTTGAAGGATGCAGACTTCTTCCTGTACCACTGCTTGAAGAAGGTGTCTTCCAGAAACTGGCAGTAGGACTGGGAGTTGAGCTTGACTCCATCCTCAACCCGAAAAGGCCCCACAAGCTCATCTTTGATGATACCAGCCCAAACCAGTACTCCACCTCCACCTTGCTGGCGTCTGAGTCGGACTGGAGCTCTCTGCCCGTTACCAATCCAGCCACGGGCCCATCCATCTGGCCCATCAAGACTCACTCTCATTTCATCAGTCCATAAAACCTTAGAAAAATCAGTCTTGAGATATTTCTTGGCCCAGTCTTGACGTTTCAGCTTGTGTGTCTTGTTCAGTGGTGGTCGACTTTCTGCCTTTCTTACCTTGGCCATGTCTCTGAGTATTGCACACCTTGTGCTTTTGGGCACTCCAGTGATGTTCCAGCTCTGAAATATGGCCAAACTGGTGGCAAGTGGCATCTTGGCAGCTGCACGCTTGACTTTTCTCAGTTCACGGGCAGTTATTTTGCGCCTTGGTTTTTCCACACGCTTCTTGCGACCCTGTTGACTATTTTGAATGAAACGCTTGATTGTTCGATGATCACGCTTCAGAAGCTTGGCTATTTTAAGACTGCTGCATCCCTCTGCAATATATCTCACCATTTTTGACTTTTCTGAGCCTGTCAAGTCCTTCTTTTGACCCATTTTGCCAAAGGAAAGGAAGTTGCCTAATAATTATGCACACCTGATATACACATCATTACAGAGATGCACATCACCTAATATCCTTAATTGGTAGTAGGCTTTCCAGCCTATACAGCTTGGAGTAAGACAACATGCATAACAAGGATGATGTGGTCAAAATACTCATTTGCCTAATAATTCTGCACTCCCTGTATAGATCAACAGATGTGCTTACCTGAGAGAGAGAGAGAGAAGGATCAGTCCCAGCAGACACAGGTCACACTTATCAGCCATTTCTGTTTCTGTCAGTCTCTCTGTTCTTTATATAGTCCCAGCTCTTCCTTTATCATCATCAGCTCCTCCTGTGGTTGTGAGCCTCTTCCTATCTGACGAGTGTTTAGTGCTGACTCTATATCTGTCCCAGTCACTAACACTACCCTAACTAACTCCTGTCATCCTGCAGTCTTTCTTCATGGTTCTGCTCCAGTCGCTGGTTCAGAGGTTCTTTTTTATCTTCAATGTTGAATAAAATTATGCCTTTTACACCATACCAGGTTATAAACCACAAATCTTCAAGTCAAATGTATAACATCTGTAAGTCACATCCTGTAAGTTTTACAGCCACAGGGATAATGCTCAAGTGTATCAGAGAATGAACTGACACTATAGAATAACTCTTAGAACAAGGTGAGCAGTGACTGGGACTTTCTACCCAATGTGTTTGTGCCATAGATTCAATAAGACGATTGATTTTCTTGACCACTCATTCTTTAGAGTTTTCTACAGCCGGAGTGTCTCGGTCTCCAGTCTCTTGACTAGGCTGTTCTGTGTTGGGCATGTCTCTTGTCTCCACTATTGAGGTGGCTCTGTTACCATCGAGACTAAAACAGTCTGTCTGAACATTACAGGGCTCAGTAATATGACTGTCATCGTCACAAAACTTCTCAGAACAATCATCATCTTGACTCTGCGGTTCTCCCTCGATATGGAACTGCACAGATCCAGTTTCACTTTGTGAGCTTTGACCCAGGGAATGTTCTGTTTCATCTAATACCCAGAGGCTTGTCCGTCTCCCTGAACTTTCTGTGGGCCCAGCAGAGAATACAACATAGCTCCTAGAGTCCTATTAAATCGCTCAGTTCCTCCGTTACCCATTGGATGATATGCTGTGGTATGTGACTTAGCAACCCCTGATAACTTAAGTAACACTGCGATCAAACCACTCTCGAAAGAAGCTCCCTGATCAGTGTGTATACGTTCAGTCAAGCAATAGAACAGAAAAAATGATCCCACAGCTTCCTGGCCACTTGCTTAGCTTTCTGGTTCGAGCAGTTCCATGGGTGCTGAGGTTCTGATACTCTCTAACGGGGCTCTATCAGATGGCTCCGGCGATTAAGGGTGAATGCATCTTTGGCAACATGAGGATGGGGCTCGGTCTAGGCTGACTGGACCCATCCCTGAAGGTTGAAGAACCTGATAAAGATAGACAGCAAATACTAGTCGGCCGCTGCACAGATATAAGCCATGGATATTCCACAAGACCAGGCCCAAGAGGAGGCCATACCTCTGGTGGAGTGGGCTCTCTCTTTAATTGGGTACTGTAAGTCCAGAGACTTGTAGGTTAGCGCTATCACGTCCACTAACCCATATGGGACAATCTTTGTAACTGGCAGCCCTTTAGAACGGCCTCTGTTTACTTGATTTTACTAGAGAGCTCAATGTACACCCTAAGGGCCCATACTGGGCAGAGTGGTGTCTGTTCACCCTCAGCAGGCAGGAAGTGTCCACTGAGACAGCTTGAAAGTCACTGACTCACTTGACCGATGTCAGAGCCAGCAGGAGAGTGAGAGAGGCCGAAGATCGGCTGTTATGAGCACCTCAACAGAGGGCCTCTGAGTGGTCTCAAGACAATGGACAGGTCCCAGGAAGGGACTGAGTTGGGACGAGGTGTGTTTAGCCTCCTGGCCTCTTTGAGAAATCTGACCACCAGGTTGTGTTTCCCAATTGAATGACCAGCTATAGGTGTGTGGTACACTGCAATAGCTTCCATGTATACTTTGAACTTGGACGGAGTGCATCCACCATCAAACAGCTCCTAAAGAAAAGAGAGAATGGACTCAATCTCACAGGATATGGGGGTCTATAAGTCGGGTTGCGCACCAGCCGGAAAATATGGCCTACTTTTGTCTATAGAGGCTCCTGCCTGGTAGAAGGTGCCCTGGCCTCAGAGATCATGTTCATCACCTTCTGGGGGATGCTTGAAGGCTCCCGTCGAGATGGCCATAGGTGGAGGCTCCACAATACCTTCCGCTTGGGAAAGGAGGTCCTGGCTGAAGATGCTCCAAATCATGTGGACTGTTAGGTGGTGGAGTCTCCATTCCTCTGGAGGCGGTTCATTCTAGGACAGAATCAAGGGCGTCGGAACCATTGTATGTGGGTGGGACAAGACCCACCCACTTTTTAAGACCCATTGACTCACTTTTTTCATCTCTTATTCAGCTCGTCTCTTTACCTACCCCTAACTGATAAACATTTATTAAACACATTAGACACTTTATTTTCACTTTTCTAATATTTTCTTATTTTTTATTGAAAATAAATGCCTTTCCGAT
Organism: Gobiocypris rarus; assembly: GCA_023029165.1. Taxonomy (NCBI): domain Eukaryota; kingdom Metazoa; phylum Chordata; class Actinopteri; order Cypriniformes; family Gobionidae; genus Gobiocypris; species Gobiocypris rarus. Next base: position 48,036,648 of record CM040934.1, read on the forward strand.
CTGATACTGTATGTGATGGGAAAAGGGTGTAGAGCAAGTTCGGCAAAAGGTGGATTCGAACTTCGGGTCGATTTGCGTCAAAACTTCATGCCATGCGTTTTACACCTACACTATTGCCGCTCTAAATGATTCTGCACCAACCAGACATTTAGTAAACAAGGCAATATATTTGAACTTAATGTAAATGGCGTCTACTCCAGTAAAATCTTTCTATGAGATGACACACCCACATCTTTTTTTGCTACCGAAGCCCATGGACAGAATATATGCTCCCATGTTCATTGAGCCTGGCACATGTAAAGCTCGTACTTAGCAGAGATTGTCCTGTGCCCACAAGAGGAGGCTGCATGCCTGTCTGTTCAGCAGACAGAATCTAAGATCGCCCTGGTGATTTATATAGGCTACCACTGTCATATTGTCTGACCGGACCAGGGCATGGTGCCCCCTGAGCTCCTGCTGAAATTACTTGAAGGTCAGGATCACTGCCATCAATCCAGGAGTAGATGAGCCAGCTCGACATTGGCTCGGTCCAAGAGGTAGGACCAGGGCCTTCAACCAGTGTTTCAGAGGCCGCATGTGTAACAAGGTAACTACTGAGGAGGCTGCTGCCATGAGACCCAGTAGCTTCTGAAATGTCCTCAAGGGGAGGGTGCTCCCCGTTCTGAATGCTGTTGCTAAATGCTGAATTTTCAGGGAGCTATCCGGCGAAGTCCAGGCCTGCATCTCGGATGTGTCGAGTACTGCCCCCAGGAACAGGGGCGAACTCCCCTTTGCCTCAGTGGGGAGAAAACTGCAGCCGGACGTTCTGTAAAGCTGTGTGGAGCTAGAGACAGTCTGAATGGGAGGACTGTATATTGTTAAGTCATCCCTTCAAGCGCAAATCTCTAGGAGGGATATCTGGATATGAAAGTAGGCGTATAGTGCGTTCACACCAGATGTTAATGAAGCCAATAAATCACGCTATTCGCGAATAGTTGGACGCTTGAACATTTTGAGTTTACTCGCTTCATTAGTGCGTGACCTTCACTACACAACAGACACGCATTCGCATCATGGGAGGGGCTTCTGCCCGGCGGCTCATCTAGTTGAGGAATGGCTGGTATGGATTGTTTTTAAATACAGCGAATAAGCTCAATTTGCCGGCTCAAGAGTCAAGAGCGTTTTTTTTTAAATTAACAGACTGTCCGACCTCCTCACTCACGTTCTTCCAAGCAAAATCCTTTTATTCCTGTTTTTATAAAGTCTGAAGATGTGTCGTACAGCTCCGGGTAACCACATATGGTTTTGTCCTCATTGTGTTCACTACTAGAGCAGGCTCCTGATTGGTTTACGCGGCTATTCAGAATATCTTTTCACATCTTTGCATTGACTTAACATGTAAATCACTTGCACTTATTGCTTAATTTGCGTCTGGTGTGAATGCACGATGAGACAAATTCGCATCTGCACGTCTAGTTGGACGCTTGAACATTTTGAATCCATTCGTGTTTCTACAGCGCATTGGAAGCGTGCATAAATCAAGCGTTTGAAGTGAAATAACTTCAAATAATACCTGTTGTCTAATACCAGACAAACTGGTGAATTGCGTAAGGCGCTCCAGGAGGATCACCTGGATGATGATACTTCTGCCTGTATATGTCACCACTCTGCCTCTTTTCATTTACATTTAAAAAAATATATTAAACTTATTATTATGTTTCAGACAACAAGTGTGCATATACACTCACCTAAAGGATTATTAGGAACACCTGTTCAATTTCTCATTAATGCAATTATCTAATCAGCCAATCACATGGCAGTTGCTTCAGTGCATTTAGGGGTGTGGTCCTGGTCAAGACAATCTCCTGAACTCCAAACTGAATGTCAGAATGGGAAAGAAAGGGGATTTAAGCAGTTTTGAGCGTGGCATGGTTGTTGGTGCCAGACGGGCCGGTCTGAGTATTTCACAACCTGCTCAGTTACTGGGATTTTCACGCACAACCATTTCTAGGGTTTACAATGATTATCACTGTAATAAAATTAAATAAGACATAAAACACAACCCAGTCTCTTTTTAATAAATATCAGTTTATGTGTGGTAAACAATAGCCATTATAAAAGTATAAGTAAAAGGTATAAGAAGCTGAACAAGAACTAAAGAAAACAATTCAATCAAACATATAAAGTCAGCGCTAGTCGGCTACAACGGTAAAGTTAAATAGCCTAAAAAAATAAAGTTATGAAACTTCACTTTGCCCTCAGTCAAAATGATTTGGCAGGCAAACACATTTGATTCACGAGAGCAAAGATCGGCCGTTAGATCAGCACAAGAGGAATGATATCTGATGTTTAAGCACTACAGGACATCAGAGCCAGCGGCAGATGGCAGAAGGACTAGCTGAGGAGCGGCTGCTCTCCGGGTTAACGAGCGCTAGCTCCGCTGATCCACTGGAGCTCACAGATAACACCAGATCACATGTTCAAACAGCCGCTCTCTTTATAAATAAACCACAGATTTGAGCTTCAAACAACTACATTCTCGCCTGAAAAAATCTTAAAACTAAACGTTTTGTGACACAATAACAGTAGTTTTTAAAATTACTTCTCATTGGTTAATCATCATCATCATCACTGAAATACTGACTATGTGCTGGACTCTGTGTGAACTTCCTCTTTTCCTCCAGTCTGTCATCTATTAATTCCATGAGTTCAGTGTCAAAACCTCAAATGTTGTGTAAATCTGTGTGTAAAACTGTTTAAATCTGCAGAAACAATCCATTAAAGTCACAGCTAACAAAGACTCTACCGCTAACTGTTCGACATAAGCACTCAAGCGGCTGGCCGCTAATAGCTCGAAAGAGGCATTTGACAGAGTAACCCCACCCCCCCCATCACACACACACACACACACACACACACACACACACACACACACACACACACACACACACACACACACTGAAGTGAGAGACGCTGTGACGGTGATCATGTGATCATGTACCTTGTGTAGGAGCTGCTGATGTAGTTGGGCTTGATTTCTTCTGAGAGTTTGAGCTGCTGACTGGAATCAGTGTTGATGAATCGACTGCAGAAGATGAATGTTCAGACGCATCATCTGTAGGACATTAACATCATATTTTACAGTAGTAATAGTTGTTTCTCACCTGAACTCTTGACAGTGTATGTGACTGAGGTCTTGAGTTTGAGTTTTCTGTGAGTAACTTCACATCTCCACTCTCTGCTGTGATCTTCATTCAGGAGTGTTGTAGTCAGAGTCCTGATACAGCGATCTGGAGCTGATATCTGATATCTGGAGTCTGTCTGAAGATCAACACCAGCCTGATTCACCCACAACAGCTCAATATCCTGTGAACGGACCCAATCATTACAGAGGAATCCAGGATATGAATACAACTGACAGGAGAGAGTCACAGAGCGGCCTGGACTGATCTCAGTCTCTGAGGAGGAGGAGGAGGAGGAAGATGAAGATGATGATGATGATGACACTGAAACACAACACAAGACACACCAATCATTTGTGTGAGTTGAAACAAAGAATCTTCCCTTTTTAAATTGACCCCATAATCATAAACTCACCATGAAGAACATGCAGAAGAACACGAGCATCAGGTTCTTGATGGTGTCCATTCACATATTGTCTGCAGATGTAAGATCCATGATCTTCTGTTGTGACGCTGTTGATGTTCAGAGAGCAGTCAGACCCCAGACTCAGTCTCTCATGTCTCTCTGTGTTTTTCTTCTTTATCCCTCCATCAATCAGTTCAACTCCTGCTGAACGTCTGAATCTGTTAGAGTAGATCCATGTAGTTGAGTTGCAGTCAGAACGAGCATTATTACAGGGCAGACGGACATTTGCACCAGAACTGATGAACACCTGATCCTCATCCACTCCACTGGATCCTGAAACACAGAACATCGGAGTGATCATTATAATATTAATCAATCAAAACATAAAACACACCAGCATAAAAAGCAGAGGATTGAAATAATGCAGTCTCTTCTCCTCACATACAACAAAATAAAGAAATGATCCGCTGCCTGCCTGCGGTTCACTTTGAGTTTGTGTTTATTGATTGATGGCAGTTTTATAATGTTGGCCGGTTCCCGCCTCCTTGTTCCTTGAGCTAAGAACTGCATCACACAGACTCTGACAGGACAGCGGTTGTGGAGCGTAGTGAACAGTGTTAATCACACTGGCTCAACACACATCTCATCTGAACACTTAGAAAGGCTGTACGTTTGCACACAAGACCATTACTGTTAGCTTCACTTCTCTATTTGATCTGTCTCCAGAATAGAGTTCAGTTCTAAGAATAAAGAAGATCCGGAAGCCACTCTGAGTTTATTTAGTGCTGTCCTGAATGAGATATTCAGCATCAGAGATGTTTGCATATAGACGGTTTCAACGGCAACAACATAAACAAACGCGTTCCTGCTTGAAATCGCACACTTTTGTGACCCAAACTTAACTTCCGGTAGACGTCAATAACAACAGAGGCTGCGATATCTTTCTTATGCGCTATCATCTTTAATTTTAACTGTGCAACATTATCCTAATTTATATGTTTTTGTTGTTCGGCATGTTTATTATAAATAATCTCCCATTTCTGTATGCAAAATAGAGTGGGGAAACGCCCACTTAAAGGGATAGTTCACCCAAAACTGAAAATCTTGTCATTAATTACACTCCCTCATGTCAATCCCAACCTGTAAGACCTTAAGCCGGGGGCACACGGTGTGATTTTGGCCACGATTTGGCCATCTGAGACACATTTAGCAAATCCTGTTCATACAGTCTGACCAGAAACAATCTTAAAGGACTGTTATAAATCACAGTGTGTACTCGGCTTAAGAGAAGAAGAAGAAAAATATCTTATGTTCTGAAGATGAATGAAGGTCTTACGGGTTTGGAACGACATGAGGGTGAGGAACTAATGACATTAATTTTTGGGTGAACTGCCCCTTTAAGGACCGTGTAATGGCATTCTCTGTACAGTAGCCTATATAAATGCTTGCACGCTCGCCTTTCAGTCACGCAATGCGTCAGAATAACATGTTTCTTTGTTTGATAATATAAGATTAATGTTGGGAAACTTAAGCTTCTAGTAGTACCCTATTTGAGACTGATTGTATATGAATGCATCCTGTGCTCTATGGGCATATATGGACATATTTACATACCTAATTTAAATATTTTGCGGAAAACATAAATCTGCTGCAGGAAATATAAATCTGCGCTAGTGTCATAGGCTCTCTCCTTAATCGTTCATATTTATATCATGTTATCCAAGAATAGTATGTCTAAGTAGTGCGCCACACTATCCACTAGCCAGACCGATAAACAAACACAGACCGGAAGTTAACTTTGGGTCAGGCGTGTAACTGAGGCAACACGCGTGTGTCCGATGAAACCGTCTATAGACCACAAAAGTTTCAACTCTTGACCAAACACAATCAGTTTTTGAATATGTTCACATCATACAGATCTCTAATGATATACTATAGATCAACAGATGTGCTTACCTGAGAGAAGAGAAGAGAGAAGGATCAGTCCCAGCAGACACAGGTCACACTTATCAGCCATTTCTGTCCCTGTCAGTCTCTCTGTTCTTTATATAGTCCCAGCTCTTCCTTCATCATCATCAGCTCCTCCTGTGGTTGTGAGCCTCTTCCTATCTGACGAGTGTTTAGTGCTGACTCTATATCTGTCCCAGTCACTAACACTACCCTAACTAACACTCCTGTCATCCTGCAGTCTTTCTTCATGGTTCTGCTCCACGTCTCTCTGGTTATCTGCCTCAACTGCAAACCGGAGATCTCTATTACCTGCAAATAACACCTGTCGTGCCTCCTTCTGTCACATGCCAATATCACAGCTTATGATACAGATGGCTAAGATGGCAGCAGTGTGTTTGTTAGCATGATGTTGTGTTTGTGCAGTGTTTTATGCTCTTTCTGATTGACTCTGTGTCTGCCCGTGCAGCCGGTTTGGGCTGGCGTGTCTCTGTCTCTATGGCATGGCTTACCCTCTGCGTTGTGTTGTGAATAAAGACTTGAGTTGCTGGTTCAGAGTTTTTTTTTTCTTCAATCTTGAATAAAATGATGCCTTTTACATCATAACAGGTTATAAACCACAAATCTTCAAGTCAAATGTTTAACATCTGTAAGTCACATCCTGTAAGTTTTACAGCCACAGGGGTAATGCTCAAGTGTATCAGAGAGTATGAACTGGCACTATAGAATAACTCTTAAAACAAGGCGAGTAGTGACTGGGACTTTCTACCCAATGTGTTTGTGCCATAGATTCAATAAGACGATTGACCTTCTTGCAGCACGTGTGACTCGTTCTTGAGTGTTTTCTACACCCTGAGTGTCTCTGTCTCCAGTCTCTTGACTAGGCTGTTCTGTATTGTCTCTTGTCTTCACTATGGAGGTGGCTCTGTTACCATCAAGACTAAAACAGTCTGTCTGAACATTACAGGGCTCAGTAATATGACTGTCAGCATCACAAAACTTCTCAGAACAATCACCATCTCGACTCTGCTGTTTTCCCTCGATATGGAACTGCACAGATCCAGTTTCACTTTGTGAGCTTTGACCCAGGAAATGTTCTGTTTCATCTAATACCCAGAGGCTTATCCGTCTCCCTGAACTTTCACTCTCCAATCAATCTGCAAGATCCTGGGGCTGCGGATGAATCACTGACTCCCCATCATCATCACAGTCATCGAGATACGGGTTACTGGCTCCTCCAAGTTCCCTCTGAATGGGTAAGAAGCTGATGTTCAACAAGAAATTGCGATGTACAACTCTCTTATTTCCTTTTTCATCCTGTTCCATGTAGGTGTGCATCTGGGGATTCCGGTTGATGGCAATATAGAGGGTTGACTCCCACTTGTCGGCGAGTTTTCTCCTCCCTCTCTCTCCCCTGTTAGCAATCAGCACATGACCTCCAGTGCTTAAGTGAGTGCCCTTCACTCTTTTGTTATATCCTTGAGTTTGATTTTTCTGCTCTTTGACAGCATGCCGCTGTGCAATAGTTGCTGCTTTATGGAGATGAGAGAGCAGTGTCTTGGCGTGACCACTGTAATCAACCACCCTCGAAGTACCTGCTTGAACATCACATGTATCGGTAGTCTCGGCACACGGCCAAACATGAGGTAAAAAAGTGGCGTTATAAGCAAATGTCAGTGTCTGGATTTGTTGGAGCCACTGAAGTTTAGCTTTGAGGGGCAGAGAACGCAACATAGCTCCTAGAGTACTACTTTTGTTTTTCAGATGTCCTGACTGAATCTCGTGGCACAAAGGTTTTTCACCAGTGTGCAGGCTCTCATGTGTTTTCAGATCTGTTGACTGATTGAATCTCTTGTCACAGTGTGAACACTTGTAAGGTTTCTCTCCAGTGTGAATCCTCTCGTGTTTTTTCAGATGTCCTGACCGACTGAATCTCTTGTCACAGTGTGAACACTTGTAAGGTTTTTCCAGTGTGGATCCTCTCATGTAATTTCAGAGTTGCTGACACACCAAATCTCTTGTCACATTGTGAACACTTGTAAGGTTTCTCTCCAGTGTGAATTCTCTGGTGCAGTTTTAAATTGCCTGCTGTAGTAAAAGTCTTCTCACACTTAAACCACATGTACTCTTTCAGACCAGTGTGTATTTTCTCATGTCTTTGTAAATATTGCATCAGTAAAAAACTCTCTCCAAACACAGAACATGAATGTGGCTTCTCCTTCGTATGAAGTGTCAGGTGTGTCTTCAGATTTGATAAAGAAAGAAATGTTTTTTTCACACAGATCACACTTGAATTGCTTTTCTCCAGTGTGGATTCTCATGTGTTTAGTAAGATTTGGCTTGTATCTGAAGCTCTTCCCGCACTGATCACATGAGAACGGCTTCTCTCCGGTGTGGATGCTCATGTGACACTCAAGACTTATTTTGTTTGGGAATCTCTTTTCACACTGATCACACTTGAATGGCTTCTCCCCGGTGTGGATCATGATGTGTTCTTTAAAGTTTGATTTGGATCTGAAACTCTTCCCACACTGATCACATGAGTATGGCTTCTCTCCAGTGTGGATACTCATGTGTTCTTTAAGGCCTGATGATTGTGTGAAACTCTTTCCGCACTGATCACACGAGTAACGGCTTCTCTCCAGTATGAATTCTCATGTGCTCTTTAAGGCTTGGCTTTTGTGGGAAACTCTTCCTGCACTTATCACATGAGGCTTCTCTCCGGTGTGAACTCTCATGTGAAGCTCAAGACCCCATTTCCTTGAGAATCTTCCCACACTGATCACATGAAAACGGCTTCTCTCCAGTGTGGATTCTCATGTGCCGCTTAAGATTAGGTTTGCTTGGGAAACTCTTTCCACACTGAGTGCAGGTTGTAGATTTCTTGGCTCTTGTTTTCTTTATAAATGTCTCTTTCTTCTTTGAGCGACTCAAAGGTTTTTCACCAGGTTTGACATGATGTTCCTCCTCAACTTCACTCAGTTTGTCACACTCTTCCATTACGTCTGAAATGAGAGAAATTTTCATTTAACTTTAATAAAATTCAAATTTTGATGAAATGACATACAGTGAAAGACAAAATTATTAGCCCCCTATGAAATGTTTCATATAGTGCTGTTTAATGGAGCAAAGATTTCTTTCAACACAGCATTTCTAAACATAATAGTTTATTTAGGAAACTTGGAGTTTTCGTAATACAAATGGAAACAAAATAATTAAATTCAATTCAAATATATTTGTATAGCGCTTTTCACAATACACATTGTTTCAAAGCAGCTTTACAGAAAGTGCATTTCATAAATGTACATTGAAAAATGTTAGAAAGAGAATGTTAAAGAAAAATGTTACAAAAAGTTAATCAATAATGTATTAATTTAGGCCATAACAACGCTGGCGTTGAGTCGTCTCTTCACAGGCGTCGAGTCGTCTCATCACAGGTGTTGGGGCATCTGAAGTCTCCATGAGAGGCTGGATACAAACTGGAGCTGACCCACTATTTACCTCAGGACTAGTGTCCCGAGATAACAGAAAAGCAGATGGGAAATAATTAGCATAGCTGTTCAGAATATTAATGCTTTTGATCCGATTTAACTGTAGGACCTGGAGGTCTATATACAGTAGCCGAGGCTAGAGATAATACAGATTTCTTTCTTACATCTAAGAGCATACCATTTAGCACTAGTACTTCAAACGAATTAAACCTGTGACCTGTTTTCTGAGTAACATTAAGAATATCTCTATAGATTATTGCAACACCGCCGCCACGACCAATCAGGCGGGGCTCATGCTTATAACAGTATCCTGGCGGAGTAGACTCATTAAGACCGAAATAATCATTTGGCTTAAGCCAGGTTTCAGTAAGGCAAAGTACATCGAAACTATTATCTGTGACCATTTCATTTACAATAACCGCCTTAGGTGTGAGCGATCTAATATTTAGAAGACCTAGTTTAATAAAAGAGCAGCTTCTGTTCATTACACCATGACATTAACCATTCATTTAGAGCAAGTAATCTACTAAACCTTTCATGTCCTAGTCGGTACGTGGGAAGGGGTCCAGACACGATGATCGTTGCTTCAGGCGATGTTCTGCGCACCGTCTCGACCAGACTCCTGTAGTCCTTCTTCAGAACCTCCGTCTGCCGCAGCCTGATGTCGTTCGTTCCCGCGTGCAGCACGACAGCTCCGATGCGCTCGTCACCGTTCAGGATCTCGGGAACCTGTGCAGCGACATCGAGAACACGAGCACCAGGAAAGCAGTGAGTGCGCACCTTACCTTTACCTGAAGTAGCGTGGACATGCCGGACGATGGAAGTACCGATGACCACAGCGTCGCGTTCCGTCTCACAAAGAGGGGAGAAGCGGTTCCGAGTGGAGATCTCGAAGACCGGGAGGGGCGGAGAGGTCCTTGCTCTGGTCCTGGCTCGCGTCTTCCGCTGTGGAAACACCCAGGGTTCATGGTGCTGTGTCGGTGCCGGAGTGAACGAAACCAGGGATGATCGCGTCCTGGGTGCTTGGGTCCAGTGCAGAGAAACACACGGAGTAGACGAGGTCGGAGTCAAAAGGTTAATAACCACTGACTTGTGAGCATATGCGCGTGATGTTTGAAGCGCTGATCGTCTCTCTCTCAGCACGGCTGAGAGGTCGCGAATCTGTAGGTCCAACGACTCCAACTCCAACTGCACCGAATGCAGCTTGAACGGGTCCTCACCTGCACTCAAAGGTAACATTAGACACACATCCGAGTTATTCGCCATTGTAGTAGTAATTGTGCTACAATGGTGAATTGTAGGTTTCAGTGGTTATGGGTGTAAATAAGTTACCATGCGTTCAATGCTAGCGGGCTACGGCTAGTAGCGGAAGTTCGGATATAAGTAGCGATATCAAAGCAATCCGATTGTTTTTTATAGAGAATTGTATCAGAGATATGTTCACACGCTGTAAATAATAGAAAGTATTAGTTTGTAAGCGAGTGTTAAGAAGAAAATCAAGGATTATGAGTCAATTCGACAGAGCTCTAAACACATGTGAACGAACACTGCACATGAGACCTTTTTTTTGTTTTGTTTTTGTTTTTTTACCACTGAATACCACTCAATGCTCTGGCTCTAAGACTCTGAGGGAGCACAAATTGATATCTCTTGTGTTTACTCAATGGGTCCTTGATTACTGGATAGAGTATGCCATACAGGAAGGAAAGTCTCTCCCATTGTTTGCTGAGAGAAAGTGCACTTAGATTGAGGTTTGCTGCATCCTCTAGAGTCAGTCGCTAGAGCGTCTCTTGAGGACAGAGGAGTGAGGTTTACTTTACAGTGACTACCGTTACACTAGCCACAGGAAAGATCTCTTCTGGGTCAGTCTCCGACCCCTGTTGCTGACAGCATCCTGTATCCCTTCCTCACTGACACCCTCAGCTTCAGACAGCAAACTCTCATACTGTTCGTTGAGCAGCCAATGGCCAATTGTCTTTGAAAAAGGCACACAATGTTTTTGCTGCCCGCTATGTGACGTATCTCAAAGGTATAAGGGGCTAACTTCACGACCCAACGTTTTTCGCAGTCATCAAGCTTCGGTTTAGTCATTATATACGTAGAGGATTATCATCCATCCAGACAGAGAATGTGTGTCCTTTAAGCCAATGACTAAACTTCTCGCAGACCCTCAACTCTAAGGCCACGAATTCTAGTCAGTGGGCTGCATTTCGCCTCTGTGAGTGAAAGAGTTTCACTCGCAAAGCGATGGGCCTCGCACACGGGTATTTGAGACAATACTGCCCCTAAACCATCTAAAGCATCTATGGACAGGATCAGGGGTCTTGAAAAATCAGGATGCGCCAGGACTGCGCAGTTCATTGCTGTGGAGTTAGAATCCTTTTTGGGGTATCATGAGTTGACTGTCTGAAAAAGATTTGTATAGAGATATCCCAACAGATTTCACAGAGGCGGTCAAGATTGCCAACCAGCTGGAAATGTGTGGTCCGTGGGCATAAGCAGGCATATCTGTCCTCTGAGGGTGAAGAGCCTGCTGAGGTGCACTGAACCGAAGGATAACACACCCCACACAGGTAGGCTTGGTTGATATCTGAACCGTAGGCCTATGGGGGTACAGTAGGGATCAGTGTAGACCCTGAGATACTATAATCGAGAAAAGAGAACATTATACACCTCCTGAATCTATAAAGGTAGAGCTTTTAATAGAGGAAGTGGCTCGAGACCAATATAGAGTTATGTGGTCATGGTGGAAACCACACAAAAGGTGATGCAGTGATGCACAGTGTGAAGGAATGAGTATTTTAAAGAGGACGATAAAGATAGGTATCTGAAGGTGAGTAGTCAGGTAGGTTCTCTCTCGTGTAGAGACTGACAAGACCGGACAATGAGTGAGTGTGAGCTGTGAGCTTATGAAGTGTGTTTGATGAGGGTGTGACAGGTGTGGCGGGTTAGTACTGAGGTGATTGGGAGGTTGGGATTAGGGTTAACTGTGTCAGTTCTAGTGTTTTCACAGCTGTGATCTCACTGTTGAGGAAACATGTTACTGCTTAGGTGAGAACTCAGTTAGTTTGACCACAGAGAGAAGTGATCATCTCTGAACCCAGTTTAGACTGATGATGGCACTTCCTCTTCTTTCTTTAAGTGTTGGGTTGCTGCACAACATTCAACTTCTCAGTTAGCAATAGCATAACTTCAGCCTGTTTAATACACTGAATCTAAACCCAAGCATGACCACAGATATATATAGTGACTGGAGCTGATACTCGATCTGATTGGCTGCTCACCATATGCAGCTTCCATTGGTCCTTTGTGTCTGAATGGGCGGGGCTTGTCCAGTATTAGATGAGCCTCAGACTTTGCCTGTATAATGTTTACTGTAGTGTAATATTGTATTAACACACAGTGTGTCTGATGTGAGCAAATATCAATCACATTACAAGCTCATGGATCTCCATATTTGTATCAGGAACGAGACATATTAAACAATTTCAGAGGTTTTATTAAGACAATTAGTAGCAAGAAAGAAGCTAAAAACTGGAATGAACAGACAGGATCTGAGAATCATGAAATCATCTTTATCAGAACAGAGAGAGGATTATACACAGTCTTGAGTCTGTCTGTTACTGTATTTACTATTATATTTAAAGCAGTTTACATATGAAGCACAAGAAAATGACCTTCAACACTGTATGCAAATATCCATAAACCCATAAAAATTAAAATATATCTGGCCTGTTAATCTCGCTCAAACTCAGCAGTATTTTATTGTAGTATTGTAGGAATCTATATTTCCTCTGGCCGCTGCGAGTCCTTCCTCCCTGTAAAATAAAGCCATTGACTGACCTCTGACCTCTGGTGTGTGTTTGTATCATGACTGCAGATTGATCCAGATCAGATGAGTGTGAATGATCAAACTCACCAGCTCTTCTTGCACAGATGATCTGAAGAAGAATCACAGTAGGAGCAGCAAACACTGCCATCTCAACAATACTCACAATCACTGCAGGAAACATGAGAGGAAGAGGAGAAACTGAAGAAGGGGATTCAACTATGAGCATTCACAGACTGACTGATAGTTTCAGTGATATAAAGCTGTCAGAATAAATCAACGTTTCGTACCTCTGATTAATGATCCAGCAGTCACACTGACTTGAGTTTCTCCTGGACCTGTGGATCATGTGTGTTAGTTCAGCTCAAACATAACGCAGAATATACACATCATCATCATCATCATAATCACCATCATCATCACCATCATCATCGCCTTCACCACTATCATCATCATAATCACCATCAACATCATCATCACCACCATCATCGCCATCACCACAATCATCATCACCACCACCACCACCACCACCTCCATCATCATCATCATCATCATCACCACCACCATCATCAGTACAATCACCATCATCATCATCATCATCATCATCATTGTTCCGTGTTCTCCCCACGGAAAGGGCAACCCAGTGCACAAAGGATATTACTCGGTCTTCCACATTTATTTGTTTTATTTTTCTCAACTGGTAACCAGGTAATAAACCTGAAATAAGAAATACAATATTTCAATTTCATGTGCATACTACAAACAACAATAAATAACATGAATCAAAATACAAATATATAATATTACTAATATACTATAATAATAATCATCATCTCATAATTTATGTACATACTTCACACTTAAACCATTATGTACCATATTCAAGTCCTACCAAAACGCCCGTGCAAGATGCATGCAGTCTTTTCTGCAAGCAGGAAGCCACAGCTAGAAACTACAGCTCCCAGAATGCCCCGCGGCAAACCAGGAAATACAACGTTATGTTTAGACGCCGGTCCGCGATTCATACTTAAAACATTTACAAAGCTAAAGAAAGTAAACACAAATGGACACGTATTGAACAGCAATGTCGCAAGTCTAAGTGTTAGCTTCATATCCGTTAACTGAACTGCTTAGATTTACCGGAGCATAGCGGTAACGTGCAGCGGATGTAACCACAGTACAACAACATAGCATGGTAACAGCAGACAACATGAAGCATACAAGAAAACATTTGAAATAAGAGAGCTTACCAAGTGGCTGCACACCGGGTTGAAAGTCATTCACAAAGCAAACGAATCTCACGCTTGCTTTTCACGTATTAAACACCGGTCACATGTACTCACGGCACACTCCTCTCTTAAAGAAACACTACACTATTTGGCTGCTTAATCACAGACATTTCTCCATAAGTGTTACTTGCAGCATTTGTTGCTCTGGTTTAAGGTGAATAACAAAACTTCACAAATGATAGAACTCCACAAAAACACAACACCTCCCACTTAAGTTCCTGATCTTATGATCCAGCGAACTTAAGAAAACCCCTCTTAGTGACATTGTCCTTTTTTTTTTTTCACAAATTAAGAACCTTTAGTTTTGCACAATTTCAATGTGTACGTGTCTGATGAAGGTGCTGCCTAGTCCAATGTCCAAGTCAATCACATCCCTTTGGCAGATGTACTGCCCGGGTATGCGAGGTATGGGATGTGCATGCTCTTACTTCTTCATGTATGTGCAATGTGATTGGCATGGTGGCAGCGCTAGGCTTGCACCGACCAGCCAACAGGGATAATGGCAGTAACAGGGGTTGGGCATCAAGGCAGCTGGGGTAGATGAGTTTCGTCCTCCACCGGGAGAAGGACCACCAATCTTCTTACGTCTCTTCTGATAACTGTCTTGGGTAATGGAGAACTCCTCTTCTTCCGGCCACCTGCAAGGGAAACAGGAAGGCCAGCACATGTTGTGATGTCAGCATCCCTGGCAATCCCTTTGCTGTCGGGGTAAACTGTTAGAATCCGGCCCAGACGAAACTGACCTCTCAAAGCATTTGGATCAGCAATCCAAACAAGGTCGCCAACTTTGACGTTCCTCTCTGTCCGGTGCCACTTGTGTCGAATGAACAGATTAGGGCCAGCTAGTTCCCTCCACTTTGCCCAAAACCGGTCCACTCCGATTTGAATAGCCCTTAGACGACGCCAGGGATGGGTCTCTAGGTCAAGCCCGCTGGTGTCTCCTCCAAGCGATGTTCGACCCAGTATGAGGGAGTTAGGTGTTAAGTACTCGACCGAGTCCTCCTGTTCTTGAGCTCTGGCATCGATTGGGCGTTCGTTTGTCAGGTTGGCTGCCTGATAGAACAGAGTTTGGAGCTCTCCCCATGTGAGAGACCCTGTATCTCTTCCGAGGCTCATCCTGTATCTCTTCCGAGCGCCCTCTTCAAAAGCTTCACAGCAGCCTCCGCAGCTCCATTTCTCTGAGGAGCATCTGCAGGATGAAAATTCATTCAGTCCTGTTCTACATCTTCGATGGCCGCAGTCTGCAGGCAAGCCAGATGCTTATGCAGCTCATTCAGAGCCGGCTTGGCACCAACAAAGTTGGTTCCTCTGTCAGACCATATTTTCCTTGGATGCCCCCTCAGAGCAACAAAGCGGGAGTATGCTTGAAGGAAGCTTTCTGCAGACTGGTCATCGGTGAGGTCTGCATGGACAGCTCTTGAGGCCATACAACAGAAAACAATGCCCCAGACCTTCTTGCTTGTCCTTCTTTTAACAGCATCTTTCACCTCGAAGGGGCCAAAAGGTCGAGGGTTGTATACTCGAATGGGCTCTTTGTGTACGCTCTCTGAGGGAGATCACTCATTACTGGCACATCTTGGCTCTTTGCTTTCTGCAGGTGACACAGTTGTTCAACACCTTTTTGACTATTCTTCGTCCCTGCATGATCCAGGCTTTCCTTCTTGTCCGCAGAAGGGTAGAAGCAACACCTTCATGGTTTTCTTCATGTGCTTCCCTGGCCAATAGGGTTGCGAGCCACACCTGGCATGGGATTAGCGGTACAGCCACTCTATCCTCATCCCAGCAGTGGATTCTCCCCCCGCAGAGCAAGAGTCCTGTCTTTTCCTCCTTCTGAACAACCAGGCGATCCAAGGTCGTGTCACGGAACTCGACACCATCTTGAGCCGCGAGAGCTAGATCTTTGAAAGCTATTGCTCTTTGTTCCACAGACAAGTATGGTCTTGCCTCCCACTTTGACTGAACTGGGGCCTGACTGTTCCCCAGCCAGATTTCTACAGCCCGTTTCACCCAGACGACGGTCCCGCATAACCGTGCCAGTGAACTAAACCTTCGGGGATCCACAAGGCGCACAAGCGCAACACTGGTTGGGCCTGACCATTGGGCTCCTACTGCGACCAGTGCCGAGAACGCCTTCCTCTGAAGTCCCCCGATTTCTTCAACAACAGAGGGATTGATCTCTCTGGAAGTTTTCACAGGCCAATCTGATTCAGGCAACTTCAAAAATTCTGGGCCTTTTTGCCAAACCGATCCCTCAGCAAGCTCCTCAGGGGATGCCCCTCTTGTGATGAGGTCGGCGATGTTCTGTCTTCCTTCGACCCACCTCCAGCTATCTACTGATCCGGCCTTCTGGATCTCTCCGATACGGTTTGCAAAAAATGTCTGATAGCCATAGCTATCCTTCTGAATGGCTCCAAGGATTGTCTGACTATCGACAAAATGGGTCCACCGATCTACCTTGATGTAGCAATGCTTCTCGAAGTATGTCTTCAAACGGGATGCAAAGACAGCACCGCACAGCTCCGCTTTAATGACATCACCTTTCTGGTCTAGAGGAGTGAGCTTGGCCTTTGATTCAACTAGCTTCACTACTACTCCATCTTCTGTCTCCCACCGTAGGTAAAGAACGGCTCCGTAGGATGCTTCACTACCATCTGAAAATGTGATGCCCATTGGACGGCCTATGGCTCCATGGGGTGTGAGACTCTTGTCGAATCTAAGTTAGCCAAGCCTCACATATTGCTCAAAGAGTTTTATTGCAGCCTCTCGAAGACGTGGCGAAAGAGGATCGTCCCAGGTGTCCCTAGATGGATAATCTCTTCCTGCTTCCTGAAATGATTCTCTTATGAGCATCACTCCTCGTTGCTTGACAGGTGAGGCCAGGCCGATGGGGTCATAGAACCCTGCAATCTGACTCAGCAGCATGCGTCGGGTGAGAGGGTAGGGGGTGCTGCCTCTGATCTCCTCCTCTCGTAGATCCATACCAGTCCTCACCGACGTGAGCACACGAAGTTTGTCAGATTCGGGTTCATATCCCAATCCTAATGCCTTATTCTCCTCGTCCCGCATCTGGTTGGGGAGTATCAGGGTCTTGGGCTCTGTTGCACTGACGTTGCTGGGGTCAGTGGGTTTTTTACTCCTCCCACTTTGGCCTGTAAAGACCCAGGGCTTGATGGAGAATCCACCTGCTTTCAGGATCTCTTCCACACCTTCGATCATCCTTATCATCACCACCACCACCATCATCATCATCACCACCATCATCATCATCATCATCATCAACATCATCACCACCATCACCACCATCATTATCATGACCATCACCATCACAATCATCACCATAATCACCATAATCACCATCATCATCATCATCATCAAAATCACCATCATCAATCAATCAATCAATCAACTTTATTTATATAGCGCTTTTACAATGACGATTGTTTCAAAGCAGCTTCAGTGTTAAACAGGACAACATTGCAACAAAATTTGATTTGGCTAGTTTAATTTGGATAGTTTATAGAATTATATATGACCAAATTAATAAATTCTATTTGTATATTTAGTTGAGTAACTTGGATCATAATTTGAGTGTCCCCAACTGAGCAAGCCAAGCCAAAGGCGACAGTGGCAAGGAACCAAAACTCCATCAGGGCATGATGGAGAAAAATAAACCTTGGGAGAAACCAGACTCAGTCGGGGTGCCAGTTCTCCTCTGGCCTATTATTAACAGTGTATAATTATTACTCTGGCAACCTTGCAGGTCATAAATCATATTAGATAGGAATATTCAAAATTTTGGGTATGACAGACGGGCTCATTTAGGATGGTGCGTCGATTACACAAGAATATGAATACGTGAAAGATCGGAGTTATTGCGCCGGAGACGGGTTAATTGAGGATGACGTTCCGGTGAGGCAAATTCAGAGGAGACACTAATGGATACGGTCTCAGCAGACACTCCAGGATGAGCTGGTCATGTCCAGATGCAGGTCCACCATCCGATCCGGACACGGCCTGGATCCGGCCGACTGCAGTAAACCTCGGGATAAACAGAGAGACTAACATTAGTGTGGATGCCACTCTTTTTATGATGTAACGAGTACATCAGGTGTTATGGGAAGTGTTCCCGGTTCCGGCTGACCTAGTTAATGCAGCCTAACAATCAGTCATTTGATTTGAATAAGGAAAGTTAAAAATGTTCTATGTGTATGCCATAGTAAAGAGATGTGTTTTTAGTCTAGATTTAAACTGACAGAGTGTGTCTGCTTCCCGAACAATGCTAGGAAGACTGTTCCAGAGTTTAGGTGCTAAATAGGAAAAGGATCGACCGCCTGCAGTTGATTTAGATATTCTAGGTATTTTCAGCTGGCCAGAGTTTAGAGAGCGCAGTAGACGTGATGGAGTATAATGCGTTAAGAGCTCACTCAAGTACTGGGGAGCTCAACCATTTATTGCTTTATAAGTAATAAGCAAGATTTTAAAATGTATGCAATGTTTAATAGGGAGCCAGTGCAGTGTTGACAGAACTGGACTAATATGATCGTACTTCCTGGTTCTAGTAAGAACTCGAGCTGCTGCGTTTTGGACCAGCTGGAGTTTATTTATTAGGCGAGCAGGGCAACCACCCAGTAGAGCATTACAATAATCTAGCCTTGAGCTCATAAACGCATGTACTAATTGTTCAGCATTTTGCATTGAAAGCATGTGACATAGTTTAGATATATTTTTAAGATGGTAGAATGCAGTTTTACAGAT